>JACXGK010000719.1:44200-93165 GCA_016801125.1 Novumbra hubbsi
GCTTTCCCACGGGCTGCCTGTTTACCAGGCCCCAACCCGGGATGCCTGGCTAGCCTGCTCCCTTCCCAGGGAGACAGGCGGGAGCCCGCGGTCAGCGCAGACAGGGACAGATACTCGGACTGCCTGGATCTCCCCTCAGGTACCAGCCATGGCATCCCAGGTAGCCCAGATAGCCCCCCGCCAAAAAACATTTGGGGGCTACCCTGGGATGTGGCCATGCTGGGTGTCGAGGTAACCCATGGTACTCGGGTTGAAGGTGGACTTTACCACCCCCTGTTGACACCCCAGCCTGGATCATCATCAGGCAGATCCCAGTCCTCGTATTCCACCCCTGAATCGTCAGAGGAGAGAGAGTCGGATCCCCAGCTCCCCCAACGCTGCTCATCGGATGTCGCTGGTTCCTTAAGATGGTTTATTCTGTCACGGTGTCGTAGTGGGGTGGAACCATATGCTGACATTTTGTGTAAAGAAAAGGTGATTTAATCCAAACAAGACAAATACAAACTACACGAACTAACAACGTAAATGAAAGGGGCTAACTAACATGAAACGATGTACAAAGAAAAGTGTAAAGTATTCACATGAATTTGAAATAAAGTAAAGACAAATCGTGAACTGTTGAGACAAGCAAACAAACAATAAACCAGACCGGGTGTGGTGACAAACTAACCTAAGTAGGCTCCCCAATCAGAGTCAACTGATTGCAGCTGCTCTGACTGGGGAGCCCACAACGGCATAGAGAGGGCTAGAGGCCTCACAAGTAGTCTGGCCCTGTCAGGGCACGACAGATATAGTATAGTATAGTAATATAAGTATAAATAGTAGCGGACCAACATTTTTATTTTAAAATCCGGTGCATACAGAACAGGGAATACTACTGTAGACCAACCAGACTAAATTTGCTAAAGGTCTGATGTGAGAGGTCTGATTTATTTGGTTCCATTATCTCCAATTACTAGAATAAAATATTAAAATGTGGTTGCTTGAGAAAACACAGTCTAGCTCAACCCTTCTTTTGGTTTTGGACATTTTTGTTTCCAGGTAGCACAACTGGATTCCATGTAAAAAACTTTCTGTTCTTATGTTCTACCTAAAACCCGAAAATGCTCCACCAAGAACCACATTTTGGTTTTCCCTGAAGCCCAAAATAATCATTCCTGAGGGACAAAAAACCCTTTGGGTTACATTTCCCCATGAGAGGTTAGCTTCTATTGTTTTAGGTGCCTTACAGTTATATAATGTTACTAGGCAGGACAGATTGAATGGCTGATTTTCTAATGACCAGATAGGACGATGCTCTGAGTCCATCTGTGTTGATAAATGACTGTAAACACTCGTCAGTTAGTGTCGCAGGTTGCGTGGGATTACAGTAGAAGTGGACCCGGGAACCAGAACCGGGTGTACTGGAACTGAGGAAATTGTCCAAAACCGGCCAATCTGGCACCACAGCCACAGGAGGGTAAACCCAATTCTCAAGGTATTTCTAAGAACCTGCAGAATATATGTTTTAGAAGACGGATGGATGATGCAAACATGAGTAAACACACAAATGATGAATCGGACGGCTTATTATTGTTGGGTGCTTACAAATAAGGTGCCGTACAAATGGACGAGTGAGCAGCCTTCTCATCCATCTGGATTCTTCCAGCCTTCTCATCCATCTGGATTCTTCCAGCCCTCTCATTCATTCTGGCTACTTGCTGTCATGGCCTCCAGTCTGCCAAAAGTCAATGATTCCGCACACAGCAGGGGCACCTGGGTAACAGCAGGGGCACCTGGGTAACAGCAGGGGTACCTGGGTAACAGCTGGGCACCGGGGTAACAGCAGGGGTCCCTGGGTACCAGCTGGGCACCCTCCATTCCCCTGAATATGCATCAGACAGCCTCTCCCTGCTGGGTACAAAGCACAGGGTGTCTTTGAAGGCTGAGGGCTTTCACTTACCTCTGTTGGTTTCGTTTGGTTTTTAAGGGCTTTCAATGGTTGTTTTGTGTGTATAGTTGTGTTTATTGGGCTCCCACTGCCTGGGCAGCAGCTTCTCTCTCTGAAGGGGTCAAGCAGAAAAACAACAAAGCGTAAAGCAAGTTAAAATATATTAAAGCACACAGTTCACAAAAACATACATGACATTACGATCAATATTTGAGTAGACATTTTTTTAAACATAACAATGAACAGACACGACAGGGTTTTACCAGGGACCCTGTTAACACAATGCACTGCACAATGCAATTCATCGCAATAAAATATATTACATTGATCCATGATAATGTGACTGTGGGACACACGGTTACGTGCCTTATGTGGTACTCATGTGAGGCCTTGCCGTTTTACCGGCCTGAACAGACGGCTCAGAACCGTCGGCATATCCAAGACCAGCCATGACGGGAATATCGCAATCCTCTTTCCACTCGGACAGACAGACGTCGTCATTCACCCGCTGCGCGTTGAAGCTCCATACATGCTTTTCTGCTCTCGACCAGCTGGGATTTACCTGCGTCATTATTTGCCCCACCTTACAGTACAGCAGGACACTAGACCAAGGGTGCCCAAACCAAGTACTGAAAGTCTTGTCGTGGGTTTTCAACAAAAGCATAGCCCCAGGCTGAGCGCCAGATAATTGTCTTTCCTGCTTAGGAGCAAAACAAGTGTGCGTGTTTCGACGATGTTGGTTTGCTATCTAGGATAGCAGTTTAGTTTAACACGCTCCATCACTACATTATTCAACCGCGAGACTTCCGGTTGATTGAGTGATTCATCACAAATAGCTTGTTGCCCCTTGTAAAACTGACTGGATCACTTTGCAAAACCGTTTAAACAATCCATTTGACTTTTGGAGCTGACATTCTTTTGCATGCGGTTCAGTCACTAGAGTACACCGACGACACACGAGTTCTATTCAGGGTAAGTGGGTCAACAGAAAACAATAAATGCATAAGTCGCTTGCTGTGCTCTGCCGGAGAAAGATCGAGAAAGGGTGGAAGAAAAAGAGGAATGTTTTTGGAATCCCACAGGCCTAACGCAGAATGCTAGGAATATCATATGGCCGGCTTCAGGCTTGAATTCATTTGGGAGACAGAATTAGACTATTTGTTGTAATTAGTAGTGGCAGCGATTGCCCTGGTTTTTCCTATACAAGATGTGGAACTGCAGCAGATTCATAGATGAGTGGGTTGTTAGTCACTTCAAAGATCAGCTCAGAAACAATGGCTGTGTTCATTTAGACAGACTTCCCACTAAATGGTCTTCAGATCGATCCAGTAATATGCAAAAATCCTAATGTGTCTGCATGTGTAAGCATAGCTTTGCAACACCTGATTATGTCACTGGGGCTCCTTATACACCGGCAGCCCAATTTACATATTCTATCCAACTGGCTTTTTGACCAATCGGATCCAATCTGTATAACATCAGTGGGGAAATGATGGATTGAAATCCAACTGTGCAAAAGCAGACCTGGTGTCTTATTAGCGGGACAGATGGTGTCTCATTACTGCATATCTGGTGAAGTACCTTAACCAAACAAAAACAACGACAATGTTGTTGAATCGCAAGTTATTCTCAATAACATAAAAAGTGTAGAGAGAATTCTCCAGAGGGAAACGGACTAAAAGGTACCTGGATGTATGCTGACACCGTAACTGTTTCTGGTGCTACCCACATTGTGCCGTACTTTGCATCCCTCTGCTGATTGGCCTCTGAAACAGTCGGTGAAGGAGGGACCTCACATATCGCTGGACAGTGGAGGAGAGTGTGTATATGTACTCAATCAATATTGCATGTAAGTCGCTCTGGATAAGAGCGTCCGCTTAATGACCGAAATGTAAATGTAAATAAATGAGTAATGCAATAGCAGCAGAAGGCCAGCTCAGGGAAGCCACATCCAAATGCAGAAATTAGATGAAATCCCAGCGTCTCCCAGGCCTTTCTTTATGGTCCAGTAACTCTCTCTGGCGCTGTGGCAATGCTAGCTACGTCAAATTGGGAAGAAACTTGTGTGTGTGTGTGTGTGCGTGTGGTATGTAGGGCTGGGATACGTTGAAAAACTCGCATTGCCCAATGTCCAGGTGAATTTACTGTTACACTTCCATTTCTAGGTCAAGTTACATGCTAAGTTAGTATTAAGTCACAGAAACAGGAACACCCGCATGAATCACACACACACACACACACACACACACACACTGAAGCTTAAAACGAGTCAGGTGCTTTGTATTTATGTGGTGGTACTAAATTACATCAGCCCAGTGGAGGTGAATGGAGATGAATGGAGATGAAAGACAACCAAAAATGGATTCTAGAAATGTTGCGCAACTTTGGCCAGTAGTTGTTAAAACGGTGTTGGTGGCGATTGTAACTTCCTTGCCATTTTGTATTATATATTATTTTGCACAGAAAAAATTATGCGCTTTTCTGTAATTTGCACAAATCTAATTCACAAACAATGCATTTGGTATGTTGAAGAATGCGTTTCTTCTCCATCTTCAGCATTTACATTTTATTGACTCTATAGCTGGGAGCTTGAACCTGAAACCCAAACACATGGAGAGAATCACGATTAAAGTTTGAATTCATGATTAAAATTCATACATCGCTTTCTCCCCTTTTGATGTCAAATACAGGTAGAAAGAGCAAAATCATTATCTAGATTGAATCATACTTCAGAGAAATGAAGAGCCAGCTGTTTATAAAATCATTTTTCTTGTATGTGTAGTGGATATACTTTGATGAAATCCTTGAGCAGCCAATGAAACGCAACCTCCACACCAGTCTACCCAGGGTGTGAGTTGTTGTGGGAAACTTACATAATAAACAGAAAGCACTTGGATCTGGTAGAAGATGCACATACTGGCCTTCAACGTCTTTCTACCACTGGCAGAGGATCAGGTGTATGCAAATAGTTAAAAAACTCGTGGACAAGTTATCTTGCCAAGATGAGCAGGAAAGGATGCGCCAAGATTGGAGGGATAGAGGCTACTAATGGAAACGCACGAACACATGCCCAGACGTGCCCACGTCAAGACACATGCACACGCTGTCTAATAAGATGCACTTCTGTTCACTGTACTTTTTCATATGTACCTCTCCCGGCAGATTTTACAGTAGGTTCTGGCTGAGACCTTTTACATAATGTTCGTGTAGCTGCCACCTCTAAAAGCTTTCCCAGCATCTCACATGCCTAACCCTTTGGGAGACTTTGCTCGAGTCTCGCATATGCTGTTGCATATTTTTAAGAGGAACCGTCTACCTGGGAAGGTGCTCGTGAAGGCAGTGGATGGAGGAAGCAGATTTAGCCTCTTAGAATCTGCCTCTCAGAATCCAATCAGGGAACTGCCAAGACTCAATTTCCCAAGAGGCAGCTGGGAATAATTGATTTGAGACAGGGGAAATTGGGATTTTCTGCTATTTCCATATACAGTAGAAGCACATAGCAAGACCTTGACTCGACAATAATGCATAAGAGAGTGAAACACTTTAGAAGAAGTTCTGGAAAGTCTCTGTTACGTGAAGGCAATGCAGTCCATCATGCAGACCCTTTTTATTCACTGTAGAAGCACAACAGTGGAAAAGGGTTGAACAACGACCAAAGTGGATGGACAAAGGTTGGTAAGGTAAGGATGATTTGAACCAACCTTACCTTACCAACCAACCTTATGTCTTGATGACATTTTTAAGTTTGGAGGGTTTTGTATGTATTTCCTAATTGTTAGCTCAAGAACCAAGCTTCTACTGCCGGTGATTTTCCATCGATGGCTCATCAAACTCCCATGAGTCGCAGGGAAGAAGCCCGGGAAAGGTCTCCGCCTGCAAACTGAAGATATTGTGTCAAAATGGTTCCACTCTAAAGGTTTGTGTAAACAGCTCACTGATGGAAGGGTAAAGGTTTGCCCTGATTTCCACAACTTTGAAGTCAGACAGAGATGTGATTAGAATTCTGGAAGGATTGTAGTCTGGTAAGTTTTTTTTTTATGATGCCCCAAAAACGCTGCAGAGCTAAGGGGTAAACACTCCATCAAGAAAGGTTTCCTCCTGAGGAATTTTTGGAATGTGTGTCTGGCTGCTTTTCTTTTCTTGCTATGCCCAAAACACAAGCTTAGGGCTAGGGAAATTCCATTAGGGCAAGCTCATTTTGCCAGGGAAGATACATGGGACAGATGCACTGATGGTTTTATAAAAGCTCAGAGAGAGACAGCAAGAGAAAGAGAGATAAAAAGAATCAGACATGGAAAGAGAGAGAGAATGACAACGGCACAAGTAGATCGTAATACCCAGTGCTCACAAACAGTAATGACCAGACATAATTTTAAAGCCGATTGATGACCACTTAGACGGAACGCAAACTTTTGGTAAACGGGTAGAGAGCAGTGCGTTTCTGTGTGCTACGTTGTTCAGGAGGTGATTGACTTTTAATGAGCACCGTGGCTGGGTGATAGATGCACTGCATTATCTTTGCAATAAAAATTGCTTCCATTTGTAGGCCCTGTTGCGGTTCGCTCGGGTTCATTTGCATTTAGTTGTGAGTTATAAAACCAAGGAGGCCCATTAGAACTTTAATATGGGTGTTGAATATTTCCACACACCTTTAAGCACCAACACCAATGCCCAGCCTTCTCCACTCCACCAACCCAACCTAAACGAATAGATGAAAAAATTATGAAAAGATTACATTTCCTCCTGAGGAAAACGTTAGGACACGCTATGCCCTGATAGCTGGTATTGCCTACTTTTGGCTTACCGTTTCTATCAGATAAACTCCATCAAATTAGTGTCTTAGTTAGTATTTGTCTTTTGTAATATTACCCCAGCTGGGCATTCATTTTACATCCATGAAAAACAGAACTGCAACAACAATAAAAAACTATGAATTGTTCCGCCTCACTACACTACAAGTTCCCATCTTCATTCTGTCAAGCTTGTTGGTATAGCAAGACATTTTCCTCAACATCAAGTCTGATGGTTTCCCTTGCGATGAACCGGGGGAAAGATCTCTTTGCAATCCCTTTTTTGTAATTATGTTTTCTATGTTTTTCAATCAACGACAGCACACTGCATTAGACAATGTCCTGCCGGAAGTCATTCTAAGGGCGTAGTTTGTCCATTTTATTGTCCAGGGATTTCAAAAGTTTTGAGAAAAATGCTCGGAAATTTCAGATGTACAAAGGACACCAACACATTTGCCTCTCTTCTTTCTCCTCTGTACGCGTATTGGTAAACAAAACGGCGGCTTGGCAAAGGAATCACAGCATGTGCTCCGGTAAGTCTGTATTCAGTGATGAACAAACTTCTAATATTTGTTTGTTGGTCACTTCACAACTGTAGATAACGAGCTGATGTTATTAATGTTTTGTCATGTAACGTCTTTTATAAGATAAACAAATAAGCACAATAAATTATAATGAATGCATGTTGATACGATACATAATAAATATACATTCTCTTTCTATAACTGCCCATAGTAAATCTACTGGAAACAAATGTTATTAATAACATATTAGACATATGAGACATATTAGAGAAAGGTCGTTGATTGCGCCGTGGCCAGTTTCAAACCTAAACTGCAGCAGAACATTTGCTCTGACGGCCGTAGTCTTGGGCTACCATTGGCACGTCGATGCAGTGTTTAATAAACTTTGAAATGGAATGGCGAGGGCCAGCCTCGTCAATCATACACGCAATCACCCACGCGTACCACTTCATCTATGCTAATTTACACCACACCACAGAAATCTCTTCCACTTCATTTTTCTGCTCGGATGGCTTCAAAGTGTTTGAAAACTTCTGCAAACCTTTACTTTATTCAGAGGCGTAAAATCTAGAGTCAAGCGCCGGGGTGCCTCCTTAGCGGCTGCTTGTCCATCACCGGGAGTTGTTTTCTTAAAAAAAAAAAAATGTTTCTTCTCCAGTTTCACACAAATCCACATCTTCCCCCCTCCTACTTTCTAATGTCGGAGACTCCCCAAATACCAGAGAAGCACTTCAAACAAGCTGGTATGCGGATGTGGCAGCAAGGTTTGCTTTGACAGGGGGTGTGGAACCTCTTTTAATAAAAAAATAAATAAATGGCATTAAAGATAAACAGTAATTGAACTGTAAAAATACATTTCCACAGCGAGAAATTGTTATGGTAATTTCACTAAATGGACACATTAATGGATTTCACACTATATATTTCTAGTTGAGTTTTGGGCTTCATGAAAATGTTCTGAGTACTAGTGTTTAGGAAGTACGAGGAATGTTGGATGTGTAGAAGGTGATATGAATTTGGGATCTGATCTTTGTTTAATAGGTTTCTTGTTTATGGTAATGGTCATGCATTGAGTGGTGTCTGAAGGTCATTGGGCCATCTGTTTGTGTTAAAGCCATAAGTGTATCAGATTTTTCCCCCAGAATGCTTGTGAAAAGGTCACCTAGGTGGGGGTCAAAGGACAAATAGATAGAACAAAGGGAACATGGCCTACATGGAACATCAGTGCAGTATCATACCACAATAATTAACTCTTAATTGTGCCAAGATGATTTTGTCTCTGTACATACTTCCTAAAGGGTTATACCTGATGAAAATTCCATCACAGTAAGGTACATTTAAACAAGTAATGAAAAATGGATATACAATAATTTTTATTACAGAGGAAAATTGACTTATTTTGGTAAATATTTTCTCACAATGTTTAACTCCTTTAAATGTTTTGAACATTCTTTTTTTTGTGTTAAGGTTTTTTGCTTCTATGACCTTTTTTCAACTTTAATGGATTGGGGAAGATTAGATAACTTTGTAAATGTCAATGGTGAAAATCTAGTCATTAACCTATTGTTGCCCAATGTTATGTAAATTGCACCTAATTATTAAAGAGCCTAAAATATCTTTAAACATACCACATCACTCCATAAGTAGCATCATTTAAAACAAAACTGGATTTCTTTGATTTGTCCCCAAAGGTAAATCCTTTTTGGAACTCATTATAACTGTATATAAAGAGTGTTAGAAAGAAGTCCCTGTAAATGGTTCACAATCAAAGGGTCTGCCTAGAACTCTGTATGATGCGTGCTACCCAGAATTTTTATGAAGACTTCTACCATAAACATCTTTATCAAGAAGATGTTCTCTTAGAACTTTCCCAGGAATCTCTTTTATATGTTTATATGATTAAACTAAGAATAATTTCACCTTGAGACATTTCTTCCTAAGCATTTCCTTAAATACAGCATATTACACTTTCCTTCTCTTTAAGTTCTACAGTTTGCCAACATAATAAACAACAATGTGATTTGGAAGTGGATTTTTTATTGAAAACAAAAAAGAATGTTTTCAATTTAGGCAATTAGTTTTAATTAATTAATCATATGATACTTAAGGAAAATTAGTTTTTGATATAATTAGCTTTTTTACACTGGTTCTAATCCCTTACTTACTGACTGACCACTTTTATTGGAGCCAAAAAACGTATAATTGAAAAATTATACAAGTAGCTGAAATGAATTAATATATTTAAATATATAGAATATATCTACATTAAAAACAGTTTTTTTTAATTATTGAGAATGTTGGCATCCAATGTGGCAAAGTTCAACTACGTTGTTCTATGTACTCTATTAAGGTAAATTGAGATGTTGGCTTCAATACAATATAGACCACTATCTCTCTCAAAAAATAGTTTTTGGACAGTTCCTTTGGCATTCAACTCAGGATATTATTATCTTGAAATATAATCACAGTAATATTAATTCATTAGAGTACTAACTGAAACCTATGGGGGCTGAATAAAAAAGGGCTTATCTGTAAGGAGGTTACACAGAGGAGGTAATATGATGCCAATGCTTTTGTAGGACAAAGAGGACATCGATCAGGGGTTTGTGAGGAATTTGCTACACACACAAACACACATACATTTGCTTTGTTGTGGGTTTTGGTTGGATAAAGTCTTGACTGCCTCCTTCGTATTCTGGCATAGAAGACTGTGTCAATCTTGTTATCATTAAGAACTCTGTAACATCAACCGAAAGTAACGTCTTAAATACTCGTGCAAATCCAACTTTCTCCCCTGATTTTCGGGTTCACACATCAAGATTATTAATATGAAACAAACTCCAAAACATAAGTATTGGCAGCATTCCCTAGAAACAGCTCGGCATACCAGTGGTGTTACATCAACAACAACAACAAAGGTACAACATTTTGGTAATGTCAGATTTGATTACACAATCCTTCAAATTCTCTGAACCCGAAATTACTTTGAAGACATTGTAGAATTTTTTTGGCACAAAACAATGTTAGCATACAACCAAGGTTCTGTGGACATGGGGGTTGGAGAAATGTCACCACTCTCAAATGCAGTAATTCAAAACAAGACTCAGGAAATAAAATGTGCCAACTGAACCATGAATCCAGTGAATTCATAAGGGGAGGAGGAACTTAAAGATGAATCAACGATTGTCTTTATGTCAACCCCAAAAAACAAACAGTCCAATTGTAACTGCACGTTACAGTGAGGCAAAAAAGTATTTAGTCAGCCACCAATTGTGCAAGTTCTCCCACTGAAAAAGATAAGAGAGGCTTGTAATTTTCATCATATGTACACTTCAACTATGACAGACAAAATTAGGATAAAAAATACAGAAAATCACATTGAAGGATTTTGTATGAATTTAATTGCAAATGATGCTGGAAATAAGTATTTGTTTATCTCAATAAAGTTTATCTCAATACTTTGTTGTATACCCTTTGTTGGCAATGACAGATGTCAAATGGTTTCTGTAAGTCTTCACAAGGTTGTCACACACTGTTGCTGGTATTTTGGCCCATTCCTCCATGTAGATCTCCTCTAGAGCAGTGATGTTTTGGGGCTGTTGCTGGGCAACACGGACAATCGACTCCCTCCAAAGATTTTCTATGGGGTTGAGATCTGGAGACTGGCTAGGCCACTCCAGGACCCGGAAATGCTTCTTACAAAGCCACTCCTTTGTTGCCCGGGCAGTGTGTTTGGGATCATTGTCATGCTGAAAGACCCAGCCACGTTTCATCTTCAATGCCCTAGCTGATGGAAGGAGGTTTTCACTCAAAATCTCACAATACATGGCCTCATTCATTCTGTCCTTTACACGGATCAGTCGTCCTGGTCCCTTTGCAGAAAAACAGCCCCAAAGCATGATGTTTCCACCCCCATGCTTCACAGTAGGTATGGTGTTCTTTGGATGCAACTCAGCATTCTTTGTCCTCCAAACACGACGAGTTGAGTTTTAACCAAAAAGTTCTATTTTGGTTTTATCTGACCATATGACATTCTCCCAATCTTCTTCTGGATCATCCAAATGCTCCCTAGCGAACTTCAGACGGGCCTGGACATGTACTGGCTTCAGCAGGGGGACACGTCTGGCACTGCAGGATTTGAGTCCCTGGCGGCATAGTGTGTTACTGATGGTAGGCTTTGTTACTTTGGTCCCAGCTCTCTGCAGGTCATTCACTAGGTCACCCCGTGTGGTTCTGGGATTTTTGCTCACCGTTCTTGTGATCATTTTGACCCCACAGGGTGAGATCTTGCGTGGGGCCCCAGATCGAGGGAGATTATCAGTGGTCTTGAATGTCTACCATTTCCTAATAATTGCTCCCACAGTTGATTTCTTCACACCAAGCTGCTTACCTATTGCAGATTCAGTCTTCCCAGCCTGGTGCAGGTCTACAACTTTGTTTCTGGTGTCCTTTGACAGCTCTTTGGTCTTGGCCATAGTGGAGTTTGGAGTGTGACTGATTGAGGTTGTGGACAGGTGTCTTTTATACTGATAACAAGTTCAAACAGGTGCCATTAATACAGGTAACGAGTAGAGGACAGAGGAGCCTCTTAAAGAAGAAGTTACAGGTCTGTAAGAGCAAGAGATCTTGCTTGTTTGTAGCTGACCAAATACTTATTTTCCATCATAATTTGCAAATAAATTCATTAAAAATCCTCCAATGTGATTTTCTGGATTTTGTTTTCTCATTTTGTCTGTCATAGTTGAAGTGTACCTGTGATAAAATTGACAGGCCTCTCTCATCTTTTTCAGTGGGAGAACTTGCACAATTGGTGGCTGACTAAATACTTTTTTGCCCCACTGTACATACTACATATTCTGGTACTGTGTAATTTTCTGTGTCAAATTCTGCATGGACAAGAAATTGAATAACAATAACAATAATATTCACAAATGGGTATATCAAAACAACAAAATGTACCAACTGAACAGGAAAAAAATAATGACCAGTGAATACATGAGGGAGAGAGGGTGTTGGGTCCTACTAAAATGACAATCATCTAAAACAAGACATTGTTAGATTTCAAAGGGATTCTTGGCTTACTTATGTGTCTCACAAATCCATCAATATAATGGATCCATTGAAAGGAAGAGTTCTAAAAGAGAAGGTCATCAAAACTGTGTAAAAGGTAATGGTGAATTCTATCAGTTAAAACATTTAAAATGTACCTTTTGACCACAGACTGCTCACAAACTTACTCCATAGATTTAGAAGGGTTCAATGTAGAACCTCAACCCTTTGTAAAGAACCCTTATCATACCATGTTTTAATACATGTAGACTATACTTTAGAAAGCTTGTTTTGGCTATGGGTGGTCTTGCATGTCACATGATTCAGTCATGAGTTATCCACTCTGATTTGAGATTTCATTAGGCTGACGATAAGTCAGTACAGAGATGTGTCAGATGTGTGTACGAAGAGTGTCAGAAGTGTCTCAGTATAACTTGTGTATTCGCTTAGAATAGTCCCGAAAGCTTTATTCTGATACACTCTAGTTCTGTTCAGAGAGATGTGCAATGCAGCCAGCAGAAATGCTGACCACGTCCTATCATCACGATGGCAGGAGAGAACCTTTTTCTGTTGCTTCTGGAAAATAGTTGCAGTCTGATCATGCCCTTCTGTAGAAACATGGTCAGGAGAGGGCATGGATCCAATGGGTTTGATGTGTGATGGTTGTTGATTGGACTTAGTTTAGGTTTAGTGGTTTAGGATCCACTATGGAGCGTTAATGTTTCCTGTCATATCCAGATGAACCACCATTAAATCAACTTCAATATTTCCACTTACTGTTGATATTCCAGGCTGTTCCTAAACAAGGAAGGTGAGAGGGCCCAAAGCAGTTCCTGTCATGGTAGAGTACTTGTTATCACGTTCATTCTTCTGGTGGTGTCGTCAGACACCCGGTTGGATTGGGTTTATAATGACAACTGCATGGTCATATTTGTCTAAGGCCTTGGAGAAGAACGGATTGTGACAAAAACGTTTATGGGACATTTGATTGTTTCTTTAGAGTCAAAGAGGCCAACAAGTGCCTGCTCAGTCTGTGTTCAAGGTCTGTTTCCGAACTCGCTGGAGTGATGCATTCCCTTTATTCTGGTGGCAGCGAAGTTCTAAGCAAATCTTTTTTCTCGTAGGGGACAGAAGTGGGGACAACCAATTGTAGACGAACGCAAGTTCACTTTATCTAGGCCAACCATTAGTAGCAGAGAAGGCCAGAGAAGAAAGGCTTCTCAAAGAGTTGGAAACATGTCACCCCAAAGAACCCCCTCTGATTAGTTTAGTGTGGGCTATTTCTGGAGCTGCGGCATTCAGAAGGAAACGATTCAGCTCGGCTCTACTCCTCTATCCCCCAAGCAGCTCTCTTGTTTCTTTATAGACTCCTAATTTCACACTTACTCCGCCCAAAACCCAAGCGAAGGCTACACCGAGCACATGCATAACGTGGCTTTTGGAGGGAATCTGAATATGGGGCTGGCGGTTGCAACCCTTACCACGTGGAGAAAATCGGATTGGAACGAGGCTCTGTCTGAGTCTGAGCACTGCAGTGTCTGATCCTGTGTTGCAGTGTCGCAGGACAATATCTCTTGCCGCTCAGACAATCGTACATCACTAAACAGAAACTCACCCCAGGGGAATATACTTAAGTGGCTAACTGGACATAAATACGCATTAGCGTATTCTGCTTTGTCCCAGTGACCAAGTCACATGGTTGGTGCTTCCTGTCTAAATACAGACAAATAGCCCCCTTTTCTCCCTCTATGGTCAATACTCTTCTGACCACAGGTCCCTGTGGCTCCAGTCTGCATTTTATTAAGTCCCCAAAGGCATCATATTCCCTAGATGATGCACCGCTATGGGCTTGGTTGAAGGTAATGCAGTATATCAGGGAGAGGATTTCAGTTTGGGCACAGCACTAATCCTGCTGCAGCTGAGCCTGGGCCATTGTTCACATCCGTGTAGTTCCCCCTCCTGCAGCGCTCCTCGTTGTGCACCTGGAACCTCGGATGGAGAGAGAGGGATTGGTGCAGGGGCCGATGTGACAGGGGCCGATGTGACAGGGACCGATGTGACAGGGGCCGATGTGACAGTAATGGAAGCGTACGGAACCCCAAAACGACCGGCAAACAAACCAAAGAGGACAAACGTATCCATTGCTGCAGACGTAGGTGTTTGATCAAGATGTCTTCTACTAGAGGGACAACATGATACACAGACAGAACGTTCTATCGATTTTACTTTCAATAGTGGGGTCTGCAATGACAGAGACTGATCCTTCAATTTTACTTTTATTGGGGAACCTGAAATGACACATTACAGTTTTTTCCGATTTTGCTTTCGATACTTGGACCGGCAATGGTGCACAGACCTTTCCCCAGATTTTATTATTAAGGGGCCTGAAATAACACAGGGACAGCTTCCCAGGTGTTACTTTTGTGAGGGTAATGTAATTCTGCCAAGTGGATTGGATTGGATTGGTTGCCGGGTAGTTTTAATTTCTTCAGTAGCTCAGCACTCTACTTTTAACATTCAATAGAAAAACTACATTGGAAGATCATCCTTTAAAGGCTTTGGGATAATGACCTTAAGTGTTAAGGCTAAATGGGCTCAAGTCTCAAACCTCCAATGTCTTTCCCTCTACACTTGTGCTTCATTTCTCACCCTCTTTTCCTCTCTCTCTTTCTCTCTCTGACTCTCTCTGCCTTTTCCAAATATAATCAGGTTTCTTACCAAAAACTCCAGGCTTCCCTCTCCACTTTGTCCCTGTCAATCCGACCTCCCTCCCCTCCGAAGATGGGGCTGAGAAAGGTGCTGTCAGCTAGCTGCCTTCCGTCTTTGGGGAATAGCTGCCAGTGATCTGTAGAACCGGGGCTCAGTTTATGACGTTCCAAATCCGCAGCACCAAGCTGGGGTTATTGGAAGTCTATAGGAAGCACAAAGCCGTCGAGCCCTCTCAATACCCCCCCCTGTGGACTCGACAGGTTGGCTGACGTATTGACCATATGCGGTTGAATCATTGAAGGGTGACACTCCAGGTCTGCGAGGGAAGATGGAGGAGGCGGCGGGGGCAGGGGCGTGAGAATCGATGGGCGGTTGAAAAGGAAATAGAGTGGCAGTCGCAGGATGCCGGCGAAGCTTTGTTCAGGAGGAACGACGCGAGTCACTCGCCTGGGTTGGCTGGTGCAGGTGATCCTGTGGAGAGAGGTGTTTACCCCGGTCCTCTGATTTAACCCACGGAGAGGATGAGGGGAAGAAATAATGAAAAAAATACGGAAGGCAAGAGAAACAAGGAGAGAAAAGAACTTAAGGGAAGGAAAGAGAGCAAAAGACTGTTATAAAGACGTCATTGTGGAGTCATGTGTTTTCAGGAGACTAATGAGGTGTCAGGTGTTTGTCATAGCTTCCTCATACCCATTTGGTGCTTGGGAGAACCCCTTTGGGTTCTATTTAGAGCCCTAGAACTGAAAAGGCGTCTAGAGGAAGAGCTGGCATCCTTTTTTTTCTGCGTGTGAATAAGTGTTTTTGTGTGTGGGTATGTGTGACACAATGTTTACCGTCAGCAGGATATCAATGACGTTCCTAATGGAATGTAATTACCTCTCAATTACAGTTGAACGTGACTAAGCAGCACCAGGACAATGGTCACGCTGGCGTTCAACGATGGACTGTATTCGAAATTTCTGAAGAGATTTAAGAGCCTCCAACCTTTCTCTCTAAAGTTGGCAGGCCCAGTCAGGGGTGAGAGGTCTGACAATATGTTTTCAGGTGCCGAAAATAAATGAGACTGAAGAGAGAGAGAGAACGGATAAATGAATGATGAACTCCCATATCTGTTAGTGGAAATGTGCACCACCACCCTTGAGGACAACTGTTGGAGCACACACGAAATTGAAAACAATATGAGTTTATTTTGAGGATGAGCTTATTTTCCATCCATTCCTTACCATCCATATTTGGACCATTTGCAAATGATCACAGCAATGTTTATAATACTGTTACATTTGATTGTTCTTTATCCGTTGTAAACTTGTTGACAAAGTTAACTAAGAAGAAAACAAAATGACCCCTCCCCCCTATCTTTGCTCTGCCTCATTTCCGCTGCTCTCAGTGGACTAAGGATAGTTGATGTAGAGATGTGCGCTCTGAAGCACATCTGATGTTGCTCCAGTTTTTGTAACACTGCTTGCACAACTACAAGGTTTATACCGTGAAACTTATGCGCTGGAGGAAACACACCAATCATATTAGATCACTACCCCCCAAAACTGGACGTTGTTGGCTAATTACACCAACCTCTGTGGGTCCCTGCAGTATTTGAACCCTGGTTCTGCAATGAGAGACCTACTTGCAAGGAAGTATCTTTACCGCTGCACCTTTCATGCTGTGTTTATTAAAAAAAATGCCATCATTGTAATTCATTTTCTTTTGGTTTGCAGGGTAAACAAATGTCTCCTATGACATCGAAATTAAATTAATTATGAGAGATTTGGGGACAAACCAGGGAAAAGAGAGAGAACATGAGATGGAGAGAAAGACACAGAGACAGTAGAGATTGAGAGAGATCGAGAGACAGAGACAATAGAGACACAGAGAGAGACAGAGTGGCACAGAGACTGAAGCTAATGATTATAAAAGTTTTCAGAAGCTAATTGACCTACTGCTGTTTATGCCCTTGTACATTGTTATGGAAATAGCTCAGCCTCAGCAGGAACCCTTGGGAATACAGTGGTGTATATGACTTCACGTATCTCTTAAAACACTCAGTGCTTTATCAATCACATAACCAAAAGCCAGTCAAGCTTGCTGTTTGAGAATCCAGTTATGCTTAATAAACTCACCCTTGTGAGTTCAATTCAATAGAATTGCCTGTCCCCATTATGCCAGCCACCAGCAACATTTTATATTGCACCTATACGGCCTCGTGTACAAAGGCTTTCTGGTCAACAAGCTCAGTGGCACACATTGCTGTTAAGTGTTAATCGTTGGGGTGTAATTGAACGTTTCATATGAAAGGGTATTCATTTATATCTAAGGGACGCCAGGAGGGAAATCATCAGTATGTTGCCTCAGGGTCATTAATCACATCGCTTGTTTTTGTGTTGTGTTCAGGTGGCACGTGTGTCGTTACTGGCAGGCAAGACCGTGATTTGGTGCGCGCTGTGTAGAATACAGAATGAACACACCGAGAAAGAGGCACACATGGATTCAGGGTGCGGAGTTTGTGTGTTTGTGCGCGTGTGTGACGAGCTGAATATACACAGGGGCCAGGGCTGTGGTTCACAAGATAGACTTACTTACCTGTGCGGAACGAAGAGTGGATTGAGAATGGAACAGTGCCAACGACCCTAATAGCGTTACGCGAGTGTGCCGGCTGGATGAACGCAGTCTTTTTATGTTTCAAAGAATTCGGTGGAAGGGGGGCTTGCGTTTGGGTGTTTTGAGTGAAGGTCAATTTGGACTTTTAATTCTTACGCTGTCAGTCTTTTTTGTGTTTCTCACCAGGATTTTATTACTGAAGCTCAAAGGAAAGATAAAGTGAGAGTATGTGCCAAGAAAATGACTCCCAGAGATCCAACAAGTGTCTGAATGAATATTCCGACTCTGCATTTAGAAAACGACTGGACTAAAACAATGGATTTAAGCATCGTTTAAAAATCGTATTTTCTTTGTATGACGCTTACCGCAGTGAGAAAAGCCGCTGCTTGGATTCGCTTGTTGCTCTGAATCCTCTCTGGCGGTGTCTCGGCAGATGGAGCCGCCGTGATGTATTTCGTTGAGTTAAGAAGCTAGCCATTATAAGTGTGACAATATTGCCAATTTTGTATAGTTACGAATTAATTTCTTCAATCTAGGCTAAAATAATTTTGCCAGTAACAAACCAGTATTAACCCTCCAGAGAAATAAAAAAGGTACTGTGACATACATGTCACGTTTAGGCAACTGAAGGAATTCATTGATCCAATCCTTTCTCCTGCCTCTAAAACCTGTGGCTAAAGCGGTTCCTTTGCTTTCAATGGACTTAGCCATCCGCACCCTATTTGAAAGTGGGGGAAAGTTGTGAACGACTCACCGAAGATCCACTCTATGAAGACCAGGGCACAGGTGGTAACCCCAGACCGTCACCGCAGCCATGCCTATCATGCATCCAATCAACTCCAATTTGATGTACCGGGGCATCTGCACCATCCCGGACATGCTCGCCTACCGAGCACCGGTGACACTACCCGAGGACGAGGTGGAAGGTGAGGATTCGAATTTACCTGTTCAGTAACGTGCTTCGGTTATCACTTCTGTCGGTCAATCAATACATAATCATGAGTCTTGCGAGGTATGAGTAAGTATCAGGTTAAGGCAATTAAAGTCTGTATATCCTACTTGGGTTGGCGTTGAGGTAACCCGAGTAATAACCAAGGAGCGCGCGGAGCTCCTTCAGGCTGAGTCCCTATTAGGTTCAGAACCACGGACAGCGCCTCTCAGAGCGTCCGTATTTCAAATGAGTCCCTACCCTTACTGCGTTGTCAAGGTCCGACTGTCCACCGTAGACTGCGACTCACAGAAATGTTGATTTTCTATCGTAACTTTATAATTTAATAACTATTGTTATCATTAATCATTGGGCTACACTTGTGCGAATGAATCCGGTTACGCAGGCTGACGAGCAAAATGTGAAAGCAATAGGTAGTCCACAGCTTCATAAGACAGTGATATAGGAATGAGATAAACGTTTTTAGACATATTTTACCTAGGTGGACCTAATACCTTATAATGAATTATCCCACCAGGTGTAAACTAATGCCTCAAACAGTGACCAAGGTGTATATTTTCTAATGAGGTGGCAGGTCCCTACGGCATAATGTATACATGTACATGAACAGCCGCTGAAATCAGAAATCTCCCTTTGCACTTCTGCATTCGGTGTGCCTCGCTTGGTAGAGACTCACACACAATACGCACTACAAGACTCCCACATTGTAACCTAGAAACCTATTCGAATATCACAGTGAAGGGGACATTTGAGTAATGTACATATTACACATTTACACCTGTTTATTAATCAGCTTTCATCTGAAGTCAATCTCACTGAACCTGTTCCAAAGCTGTATTCCGCTGTTATGGTGTTTGGCTGGAATCATATCGAACATCTTCTTTCTAGCTTGCACAGCAAGTGGAAAACAATTATACACTGCTCCGAATCAATTAGGAAACATGTAATCATCACAGTTGAACAACAAATCAATTAAACTTCAGGGATATCAATCTGTCCGGTTAGGAAGCATACGCGAATATGAATCAATGACACCTGTTTTTGAGCAAATGAAAGTGACAACAGGTGCACTGGAGAAGCATCAGCAAGACAACCCCCAAAAAGGGAATGGTTTTACAGGTGGTGTCCCCAGAAAAATGCTTTCTCCTTATCCTTCCTGGCAGATTCTTCGCTAGTTTTGTGTTTTTCTAGGGTCCTCGTAATTACTTTATGTATTTCTGTAAAGTAGAAGTCTTCCAAATCTCGACCACAAAAACACTGTATTTCATGATTTCATCAGAAAACCTCAACATTTTATCTGAGGTAAATCTGATCTGATCAGAATCAAATCTGATCTTAGATTTTTGTATAAAGTGATCCCCATCTAGATACAGGGACCCCAAAAAGACAATTCTGGTTGATATTTTACTGTTTTTGAAAGAAATAATGCTGTTTTTTCTGTTTATTATTTTATATGCTCATACGATAAACAACTTAGAGTTGTTTTGAACCACAGGTTCATAAAAATAATAAAAAATAATAAAAAATAAAAAGCCCTACCTGTAGGTGTATACTATGTGCTTCTCAATAAAAACAACTACATGTCAACATACATTTTTTTATATTCTCTTCACTCATTTTCACCAATATACTCATGGAGTATATTGATGCCATTGACTAGCCCTCATGTTCCCTAGACCTTAATCTGATTGAGCCCAAGTCCAACCTTTGGGACATTATGTATCATCTGACACTGCATCTGACACCGCAAAGTAGTGCCACAGACTGCCCTGATCCAGATCTGGGAGATCTCATCTGGAGCATACCCAAATGCATGGATTTTTATACATTAAAATGCAATTGGTAAATACCATTGTGTCACAAAATGGGTTTCAACAGCCTGTGATTTCAATTGCTTAATTACATTTTTAGTATGAGTTCAAATCCAGACCAAAATCGGTTGGTGATTTGGGTTTCCACTGACAGTTGTTATATAATTTCGTTCGCACCAACAACTAGTACAATGTGCAGTAAAGCCTCCCTCCTTGTCTTGGAACTTAAGATCGACAACATTGACTGAATGGCTGAGGCCTGACACATGGCCTTCAACATGATGTAGTATTGTGCTGCTGTTGTGGTGAGACCAGGGGTATACCATTGTAAAACCACTGGTGCACGTCACGTTGGGGTACATGCAGAAGTGTCAGCAGATTGTTGTATAAGATATTACATGATTTCTGTTTGGTGTGATAGATATTTGTTTTTTTTGAGTTACTAGTGTGGAAAATCCCTGGAACTAAAAGAACATTAACAGTTTTTTTTAACATAGAGTAATATGAATATGCAAGGACACATACAGGCTTACACATGGATGCACAGGGGTACACACAATTGTTTAATCCAAGCAAGCACACACACACCTAGAGCTTGGCACAGCGCATGAAACATTTTCAGTCCGGCTGCTTCTTAGTGTTGGGTTAAAAAAGCTGGTTATAAAAATTAATAAGAATACCATCATTTGTTGTTTTGGAAGATGGGTGGTAGAGACTGACCTCATGAAAAATAATCTTACTGTGATTCGTGGTGTGAGGGAAGAGACCAAGGCGCAGGGAAACCTTCAACGGTGCCGTTTATTGGGGCACACAAAGGTTATACGGACAGAAAGATAAACTGGCTGTGGCGGAAACACATATGCCAGCAGACACGCATACAAGTAACAATCACGGACACAGAGACTAGAAACACAAGGGCTTAAGTACTGAGTTAACAGGCAGCACCTGTAAGGAATCAGGGAAGGATGCGTTCACAGGACATGGGGAAAACAGGACACAACACACACGATGGTGACTAAAAGGCCGGCGACGTCGAACGCCGGAAGGTTACGCGAACAGGGGAGGTCCCGTCCTGTGACGGTACCGTGACACTTACTGCTAAAGTGTAGCTCATCAGATGTATCTATGCTGTGGATAGTTGAAGGACACATGCCTTTGTCACAGTCTCTACTAGAAAACATAGGGATTGTATAGAAACCAACATATACCAACCTAATCTTCACATTTAAGACACTGTGCCAAAACTGATTCATGCTATGGCTTGACTTATTCGTTTTACTATGTGGTGTTGTATCTGTTAAATTGCTTTGGATTTTAGCTGTCAGTCAAACTCAGCAATAGATAGGAAGAAATAACATTCGGGTCAGGGATAGAGTTTAGAACCAAAATCGTTTGACAGCTACGTTTATTCATTATTGTGAACAGTAAAATTAATGGTTAAGGTTTGGGAAAGGCTAATAAGAAATCAGCGACAAACAAAAAAGCAAGCACTTAGCGCTAGCACTGGGATTGTGTGTCACCCTCAAGCACCTAGCGTTGCACTGGGATTGTGTATGTCACCCTCAAGCACCTAGCGCTAGCACTTGGATTGTGTATTCCCCCTTCAAGCACCTAGCGCTAGCACTGGGATTGTGTATGACACCCTCAAGCACCTAGCGTTGCACTGGGTTATGTATGTCCCCCTCAAGCAATTAGCACTAGCACTGGGATTGTGTATGTCACCCTCAAGCACCTAGCGTTGCACTGGGATTGTGTAAATCACCCTCAAGCACCTAGCGCTAGCACTTGGATTGTGTATGCCCCCCTCAAGCACCTAGCGCTAGCACTGGGATTGTGTATGAAACCCTCAAGCACCTAGCGTTGCACTGGGTTGTGTATGTCCCTCTCAAGCAATTAGCACTAGCACTGGGATTGTGTATGTCACCCTCAAGCACCTAGCATTGCACTGGGATTGTGTTAGTCACCCTCAAGCACTTAGCACTAGCACTAGGATTGTGTAAATCACCCTCAAGCACCTAGCGCTAGCACTTGGATTGTCTATGCCGCCCTCAGATGAAATTCAGACAAACCCCAGTCACAAAATCCAAGCAAGTCTTCATCCTACTTAAAGGTTATACAGTAGAAACTCACTTGCCACTATAGTTGACCAATTCATTTTACCAGTACAAGCTTAATCCGCTGCCTGTAGAATAGATACATTTTCTGATAATAGGTGATGAAAAATAGGTTGGAGTCTTAGATTACGCTTCATTGCTTCCTTCTCAAACTGATTGAAGAGTAGTTTCAGAAACATGTTACTTTGGGGTGTCTTTCGGTTGGTAAAAATATTTCTTTCTTTAGTTTCCTCCTACATCAGAGACATCCCAAGGTGTCACATTCCTTCAGAGAATATACATGACATCACATAGAAACGTATTTGCACACCAATTGCATGGAGCAATTTACAGAAGAAAACAGGATTCCATCATACTGTTTCAGCAAGCCCAAATTAGCTTTGAGTGGTTTTGATCAACACATTTTTGAAGATTCTCATTAATGCCTATTAGAAATGCTCGCTTCTTCGAAAGCAACAGTTCTAAAAAACACACAACTCCAAATATCCCAATCAAAATGAGGTTTAGGTGTTCAAGCAGGTCATTCGGGGACGAGAATGCATTGTTGCAACATGCTCACATCGAATGTGTCTCTTACTTCGTCCCCTAAAACAATTTCAAAAATACTTTTTGAATAGAGGTAGATTTCAGTTGAATGAAACTGTGAGTGTCGTTCCTTTTCAATGTACAGTATGTAATTCAAAAGGGTCTAAATTTCTAGCTGTTTTCTAGTAATTCATTTTTTCTTCTGTTGGCAGACTACAAAACCGTTGGTGTCTTTGAACAGACACTGTTTGGTTTCGCTTCGTTCTAATGATACGAGACAAAAGGGAAGGCACCGGCTCACTGCAATCGGACCCTTTACAAAGAACTAAGCTGCTCAGGCTTTACTCCCAAATCAGTGGCAGCCACATGGCTGCAGCGCGTGGCGTTCAGACAGACGGTATTATAAAGAAATCCTCTTCAGTCGCTAATGATCACAATGTCTTTTAGCACGATCTAAATGCATCCATTTCAGCGAGCCCACGATCGCCTTGATCACACTTGCGGGCTCATTCCAAAATCGTTTTGAACGCTCGTAACTCAAGCTCCTGAAAGAAGCTAAATCGCACCGTTTAGCCATCTCCATTTGTGACCGAATAATCAACAAAACGCTGCACTTTAAAGTCTCAGGGCTAACGCACCTAGTAGGCTATGCGGAGTCTCTGGAGGTAGGGACTGAATTGTTTTTGGTTGTCAGAGATGTTAAATGCATCAGTGCCAGTCCCGCAATTTGGGAGGCAGACTGCTTCGGCGGGTCAGATCATTTGTTCGTGTGTGTGTGAGGGAGAGAGAGAGAACAGGTTGGGAGACTTTTAATGACACACACACACAGCCAGTAACTTGATTTTCAATTATCAGTTTGGACACTCGAGGGATTGGGGAAGGGGAGTAGGTGGCAACTAGCATCACTCCCCCAGTGGTTGAGAGGGGTGTCAAAGGCTATAATTGGAAAGGAATCTATATATATATATATATTTTGTCTCAGTCTGGAAGCTTAAATGTATGTGGGATTACATACTGCGAATGTGCAATGAGACAGGGTAATCTCAACATTTCCTCAACACTGTCGGGAAGCGACAAAAAACGGATTCCTGTCTTCAAGGGCGTCCGAGTTACTTATCGATATTGAGGCGGTCTGCCAAGTGATCTTATTATTGGACATGTCCCCTCTGTCTCTCTGGCTCTTACCAGCCTTGCCTGCCATCCTTATGATATGATAAGAGACAGACGTATGCCCAGGAAGACAGGACACAGGCCCCTTGGAGGTGAATATCTATGTCATTTATTCTCAATGACGTTACAAGGGAATATAGTGGCACTCATTGCTTTAGCTCAAGACAGTGCCCTTGAGTGGCCCATAACCCTGTAAACATATTGTTTAGCTCAAATATTTCTAGTAAGTTAAACCCAAAGTTATTGGAATGTTGCTAATGACTTAAACTGACTTTTACACAAATGTTTTCAATGTAAAACGAACATTGCCTCAGCGTGCTCTAATGCAGGTTTCGATTCGCTTCATGATCAAGCACATACAGCTCAGCACGAAATGGAGAGACCATTTTTTTAGTGAGGAACCAAAAATTTGCAGTGGGCTCTTAAATTGAAACCTTTTGTTCTTTTTGGAACGGAAAGAATAAGGTGCAGTGATCTATGAATTTACAGTAATACAGTCATGGTTTAATGACTAGCTTATAGATAGAACTCAGGCTGTCATGGTCGACTGTGGAGTCTGAAGCAATGTGTTATTTAAAGGGGTTCCACAGGGTTCAATAATTGGCCTGCTATTGTTTTCACTTAATATAAATATATTGATTGTTGATAATATATTCACAAGCTCGAATGGAATGCATATCAAAAAAGTCTCTGCATATAAATAATTAGGGGTATTATTAGAAGATAGGCTCATTTAACAAAACTTTACTGAACGGGAAAGAAAGTAAAAATTCAAGCTAGCATTTCTTTGTAGAAAGAGGGCTTGTCTCCGTCCTCTGTAAGGAATAGAAGACAGATTGTTTAGTTTTTTTTTATTTCCATCTTGGATTATGGTGAAATTATCTTTGTACGTGCTTTGTCGACCACATTAGATGTTATTTACCAGTGCGCACTGGTGATATGCATTCACCATGGGTGATAATTACAGAATTCATTACTGTATACTATATCAACATAATGTAATGAATGCACACGTAGAAGTGTGCATTTGCTTTGCGCTTTCGGCTAGATCCAAGCCCAAAGCGCAAGTGGTTTATTATTATGAAGGTACAACAATATTTCAATAAATAAGGGACAGGCTCACGAAGTCGAAGACCAGGCAGAAGGTGGGTAACTGTGTTTCAAGGTAGACAAGAGGCCAAAGTACAGAAGAGGATAATCCAGAGAGTTGGTAAGGCAGGCAGGGGTCAGGATACTGAGAGAGACTTTCACACTGATCTAAAATGACAACAGGCTTAATAGAGCTGCAGATCACACAAACAAAACCTCACCAGGACAGGGTGGGAATGACCAGGCTTAAACAGAGGCTGTCAGGAGTAGAGGGGGGGCACAGATGAGTGGCATTAGCTGATTATTACTTAGCTGTGACGGGGGCGTTCAAGGGATTGGGTGAATGGTGGGCGTTTCCCAGCCTGGTGGGTCGGTGGAGGATGAGTGGTGGCGGCAGAGCATACACATGTGTGTGGGGTCTCTCTTTCTGTAAGGCATGTGCAGTATGCTCTCTTGTTCATTTACAAATTATCTACATACACATCACCTTTAATTTCCACTAGACAAACACATTTCTAAACCAGATCAGAGGCGTGGAGTACATTAAATTCTCCAGCAGACTCCGCAGATTTGTGTAGGACTGCTTTCAGTGACTTTGCTCCTTATCTATGGAACAAACTCCACGCCTAGTTTAAGTGTCAAAAATGTTGGGGCTCTGCGTAAAAATGCTAATAAAAACAAAAGGCACGGACGTGGCAAATCATTTATCCCTATATTTAAATGAAGTACAAAAACAGCATATGACATGCTGAGATACATTTAGAATTTGATGCCAGCAACACATTTCAGAAAGGTTTGGACATGAGCATAGGGGCACTGTGTTGCATCACCTCTTCTTTTAACCCCCTACAGTCTACGGGTCATTTGGGACCCCAAAATCCGCCTGGCAGAACCTTGACCTTTTGACCTCTCAGGAGGTCATCCTTTGTTTTAGAAAAATGTCCTTTTTGGACTCTGAAAACCCATAACTTGAAGAAGGATGAATAGTTAACATTGTTTGAGAAGACTTAATGAGTTTATTACAATGTGTGAAGAGAATATAAAAAACGTATGTTGACATGTAGTTGCTTTTATTGAGTAGCTCAAAGTATTCTCCAATAGGTAAGGCTGATTATGTCACATATGGACATCCCCAGGGGTTCAGAACCACAAACAAAAATGTATTTTTTGAAAATGTAACATTATATACAAGTAATCTGCATTATTGCTTCCCAAAATTTTTACAATATCAACCAAAATGGACTATTTTTGATCCCTATATCAGTGTGATGGATAATGTATTCCAAAAATCTAAAATAAGATTAAATTCTCATCATATTAGATTAACCCCTGAAAAAAATTATAGTTTTTTCTATGCAATCATGAAAAACAGTGTTTTTGTGGTCGAGATTTGGAAGGTTTATGTTTTACAAAAATACACAAACGACATGTCATTCTTTGCAGCTGACTGACCCTACATCTTGAAAAAAATTGCAGGTTTCTATATTTATAATTCCAGAGATATAAATAGAAATGTAACAGTGCGCTTTTCGACGCAAAATTGCCTCTAAGAGATTTCAGTCAAGATATGGAAGGCTTCTACTTTGCAGAAATACATAAACGACATGTCATTCGTTGCGTCAGACTCTCTCCTACAACATGTAAAGAACCGTAGGCTTCTATCTTAAACATTTCCGGAGATATTAATCGAGATGTAACAGGTGCGATTTATTTTTTGTTTTTGTGGTCGAGATTCTGAAGGCTTCTCCGTTACGAAAATACACATACGACACGTTATTCTTTTTGAAAACTGTCCTCTACAATGCGAAAGAAACGTAGGCTTATATCTTTAAACAATCTGGAGATATAAATGGAAATGTAGTCGCAATGATTTTGACGCAAATTTGCACCCTGTGTGGGAACTGAGGAGTGTTTGGGAACTGAGGAGACCAATGTTGTGGTTCATAATGTGCCAAATGTCTTCAAATTAGTGCCATTGCCAGGATCAGGAAGGGCAGTTGGTCCGGTGAAGGAACCCGGATGCGCAACACAGAGCGCAATAGAGAATGGAGAGGCAGAATACAAAAACAACACACTGAAAAACAAGACACCAGGGAAGACAGGGTGGGTCGAAAAAACCAACAAGGTTCAAATATAGGCATGACCAAACAGGCTAGGACGGACGGACAAATGCTGGGAACAGCAGAAACTAGAAAGTGCTCCAAAAAGACACCCAAATGGCAAGTACCTTATTCTGGCAGAGCACAAACGCGACAAGGATTCAGCATGGAACCGGCACAGTACGAGAGGAAGGACTGGAGCGGGGTCCAGGATACGGGAGTGTGGCACTTACTCCTTGGGACCATAGCCCTCACAGTCCACGAGGTATTGCAGACCTCGGACCGTGTAGACGGGATGGTCGTTGATCATCCGAGGGGGTTGAGGGGCAGGAACGGGAGGACACAGAGGCTTGAGCAGGGATACATGGACCACCGGATGGACTCGGAAAGAGGCAGGGGGTTTCTAATGGATGGCGCAGGGATTGATGGCCGTCTCCACCTCGTAGGGACCAACCTAGCAAGGGGCGAGCTTACGGGAGTCCAATTTGAGGGGTAAGCAACTGGCCAGGCGCCAGACCTGCTGTCCAGATGAATAGGTGCGTCATAGATTGGCCTGGGGCTTGGTGGAGACGGGGCACAGCGCAGGCTAGTTTCCAGACCCCCGGTGGGCTTGTATGGAGGGGGACGAGAGCTCGTCCACCTGCTCCAGGAACAGGGGTGGCTGGTACCCCAAGGAACACTGGAAAGACGACAACACAGAAGAGACATTGACAAGGGTGTTATGGGTGTATTCCACAAGGGGAAGTACGCGCCCGAAGGGACCGGGTTGGTGGAGGTGAAGATGCAGAGAGCTGTCTCCATCTCTTGATCTACGACTGGCAGAGGGCGGAGGCGTCCGGCTTGGGGGCGTTTGGGGGTCTTACTCGCGGAGATGAAGGCGCGAGTGTCTCTTGACGTGGTGGGCCACCAGAAGTGATGTCGCAGGAAGGTAATTGTGTGACAGACCCCCGGGTGAAAGGTGAGGTGTGTAGAGGGAGCCTATTCTAGAGCCTCGGAAGAGACAGAGTCAGGGACACATGGGCCACATGGGCGATTGCGGATGAGTGACTCTATCTTCCAGATGACACCCGCCAAGAGACAACTGAGAGGCAGGATGAACATTATAACATTTGTCAAGGAACTTTGACACTACAACTCAAATCTGGACCCCAAGTCATATAAAACTGGGAGTAAAAAAAAAAAAATATATATATATTTGACTAAACACATCTGGATTTAAAGTGAATTGTCGACGTGAGTGACACAACATGGTTCTGCTCATGAGTTATACAGCAGGGAAGAGACATTACATTTCATTGACATGGGCTGCTTTGAGATCACTGTGGATGTGGGCACAATATTGGCAGGCCATAAGTGGCATCACGTCGCAAAACCACCTGAGCTCTAATGTGTTTTCCCCTGCCTACTTTCAACAACAACTTCTTCATAACTTAGGCTAAACCCCTATTGCAAGCCAGCAAGCATACTCACGGTAGCATCTATACAGGACCTAGGCAAACAAAACGTTTTATTGTGGTCAGTCTAACAAAGTGTTTTAGGACCCTTTCGGAATTAACTGTTTCACAAAAGCGACCAAAGTAAGCTGCCCGGAATTCATCCGAATCAACATTTGCACTTTTCATGCCTGAGGAGTGGTGATAGGCCCTCCCCTTGTTCCACAAACCCTGATAGGCCCACCCCTTGTTCCACAAACCCTGATAGGCCCTCCCCTTGTTTCACAAACCCTGATAGGCCCTCCCCTTGTTTCACAAACCAAAACCTAATGTCTGTCAACTAGACTGAGATCATATTGGCTGTTGTCCCCTAGAGGCCTGAATCTAAGGCATAACTAATAGGAAGTGATTTCAAATACAACATAAATATGAAGACACATAATTAGTCAACTCTTTAAGTAGCTGTAGGAAAGATCTTTTTTACCTGTTTCTTTCAGGTTGCAGCTTATACCTCTGCAAATGTGCACAAAACCACCCTTTAGAAATGTTTTCCTAATAACACTGACAGCCTGGGAGGCTATTTAGAAATTTCATGCTGCTCCACTCACTTGCCGAAGCAGAGGAAACATTGACATCTAATAGCCTCAAGGAGAGAGTTTGCTTTCCAGATCTGAGTAAAATACTTGAGTGAATACAAATGAAGATATTTAAAGAATCTGGCATACGCTCTGTAGGCTACGGAGGAAATTATGCACATAACGTATGCCTGTGCAAGATTTGTGGGTGTTGCGGGGGTGGATTTTCAAGGGGTCAAACATTCCGATGAAAATATAGGCTTCCATGGTGATGAGGACAAAAACATACCAGTGACCCACATCTGTGGCAAAGCTGTCAGCCGGTTTTCAAGTTCTCTGAGTGCAGGAGTACCAAACACACAACACATTGCTAAAAGCGTTACTCCTGATCATTGACAGCTTTTTCTCTACTGTCAAAGTCCTGTGACAACATAAGGTGTGTCTTCACACGTGTGAACATTGATAAAAAAGTTACGTTATGAGCCGTCAATGGGCTCACTGTTCCACCACTACCTATTTCGCGTGGCACAAGTTGACAATATGTCATCGCCTATCACAGCATCAGAGATGTATTTGAGACCCTAATGTCATGCTGCTCAATACAGGTTGCACTGCAGTCAAAAACTGGACCAAGTTTTTGTTGACTTAAACTGCTTTTCTAAAGGGTAGAACACGGACAATTAAAGATTTCAACTCGCTTGAACGAGTGTACACGCAATTTGTTTATCCCGATTTTTGTAGTTCTGCTTATTAATGAATCAAGCAGCAAAGGTTTCCTCATGTTTACAGTAGAAGAACTTAAAGCGTGCACGAAATATGGGCAATGTTTCCTCTGAAATGGAGAGAAAACAGTTGATAGAAATATGCAGATGAAATAGCGTCCCATGGTGACATTAAATGTAACATAAAATTAAAAAGAGAAAACGGGAGGGAATTCAAAAAAGGTGGACGCGGCAATCTTGGCTTCCCCCCTGAGAAAGTCCTCCATGTCCTCAAATAACGCATCCCACGCTAGCAGGCCGCCACTCGTCCCTGTCGCCTGGCCCATTAGCATTTGACAGCTACGTCTCATCCAGTAAGAGATTTATGGCCTCTTTGACAGGCTGCGAGAGGGGTACATTTCAATTTGTCCCCCAAAACACATCGTCTGTCACCGCTGATGAAGAAATGCTACTTGACACGCATATCTGGTGTAGTTGGCGATAACGCTGTTATGCACATTGGGGCCATGCCTTAAGACTTAGATACAGTAAATAGAATGGGCCTAGCATCCAGAGTAGATCGACAGGGAGACCACACCACACCCATTTTACGTAATGGATTAAGGGACGGCGAGGGGGTCTTGAGGCCTCATATTTGTGTCAGTTTGTATGTTGGTTGTTTGCAGCTAACTGGCAACCATGTATTGTATGACTATATAACAAAAATGAATTGTAATGTCCGCCAATGTAATTCCGTTTTTATGTCAAGAAACCTTACAGTGAAAACTTGTGAAAAGATGGGCTATGAGTCAGGAGTGAATGTCTAATTACAATTGATTTATATTTTAAGAATTGACGTAGACTTCATCTAGCAGATGGAGCATACAATGATTTGTAATGTTTCTGAATGGATTGGTGCATCCATTTTGCACCATCATATCAGTTGGTTGGTGTAGCACTGGGCTATACAGGCAGTAAACAAATTACTTCCGGTGAAGAGGTGGGTAAAGGTGTATCTACGGGTGATAAGGATGAACAGAACAAACATTTGTAGATAAGTCAATGAATAATATTTGTCTATTGACAATATACACCTGGGGAACCAACCCATGGAATACAAATCCAAAAGTTACTATGGCAACCTCCCTGAGAAGATCCCATCCATCCGACCAATACCACAAACCGTAAACTGGTTCACAGTACTATTGAATATATCGTATCTTGCTCGTCCCGTAGTGTGAGTCCATTTAAATTATGTCACCTAAAAAGCATCATCTGTCAACGCTGATAAAGAAATGCTGCCTGACATGGCTGGTTAAAATGGCACCATGATCATTTCTAGATCCCAGTATAGATTGACAAAGTGACATCATCTACCATGGGGAGGGGGGGGGGTAGTGGGACAAGAATTAGGCCCTGGCTTTTTTAGCCACACCGGCCCATATCTCTGGACACAGTGGTGCTGCGGCATCGGTGCCCACACTCGACATGGTCCTCCTGTTTTCATAACCAGCTGATGTTTTTAACAAACACTGCGAAAACACAGCCGGAGATACGGCTTACAATTACAAATGTGCCTCTGCTACTTTGTTGGCGTCGCTCTTGTTGCTTGTCTTCTTTGCTGTCACTACCTCTCCTCTACCTCTCTTCTCTGCCTGCTCCAGTCTCACAGGTTATCAAATATAAGTTAACAACTTAGAATATATATTACAAATTAGTGCCTGACTGGCATACGTGTTCCCCTGAATCAACTACTCAAAGGGTGGATCCCTGTTACAGGGCTCCAGGCTAACGTTGTCCCCTGGTGTCATTGGAGTCCCTAACCCTGTTACAGGGCTCCAGGCTAACGTTGTCCCCTGGTGTCATTGGAGTCCCTAACCCTGTTACAGGGCTCCAGGCTAACGTTGTCCCCTGGTGTCATTGGAGCCCCTAACCCTGTTACAGGGCTCCAGGCTAACGTTGTCCCCTGGTGTCATTGGAGCCCCTAACCCTGTTACAGGGCTCCCGGCTAACGTTGTCCCCTGGTGTCATTGGAGCTCCTAACCCTAACCCTGTTACAGGGCTCCAGGCTAACGTTGTCCCCTGGTGTCATTGGAGCCCCTAACCCTTGGTGGTGTGACCCCACACAGGTCATTCTGAGTGTAATAAAGGAACTACTTAGATATTTGAAAGGAATGCATGACATGACATTTTGCAACCAAAATTCAGCGATTCATGAATTTTGGGTTACCAATTAGACGACGGTGGCGGTATTTTACTGTCAAAATAAGACTCTATGGGAGGAACGACAATATCAACAAAAATGAATTTGGTTTGACAACTCGAAACATATGAATTCACTCTATCACATAAATTTAAGTCTGCTAGTAGCCATAACTTCAGTAAATGAAACATTGAATGTAATGAAACACTTTGCAGTTGTCGACTGCTGGCAATGAGACCCCGGGCTAGCTGGTGCCCATTTAGCAGAAGCCCAGCTGCAGTCTAGAGTCCTCTCATCAACAGGAACAAGGAGATGAAACTTCCAAAGCAGTGTTTTTCTCTGCAAATGCCTTTTGAAACGTTAACCGTTCAGAACGCCATTTTCTCTCAAGTGCATGGGGAGAGAGACAAGTGGCTCGCTCGTTAAAGCAACAGGCCCAGGGAGCTAACTTTCATTGCAGGAATCAAGAGGAAAATGCACTTAACTGTTTGACCAAATTGTGGTTTTGAGTGAGGTGTTAAAATGGAGTGGGCTCTTTTTAACGTCAGCTTTAGAGAATTGATATTGGCTGTTCCAGATAATAACATTCCGCGAACGTATTTCTATTGATGTAAGCTTTTTTATGTAAGCTTTTTTACTTCGCTAAGCCTCAGCACAGCATAGGAGATGATTATTGATTAGTATAGCATTGAAACTGCACATTGTTTTCGTACGACTTTTGTACTACATTCTGACTCAGGGGTGGGCAAACTACGGCCCAAGGGCCAAATGCGGCCCGCGAGGCTGTCCCATAAGGCCCACGGAATGTAATAAAATAATTTTTGGGGGAATTAAAAAACCAACTCACCAGCCCATTCTTATACATCTGAGTCAGAATTGTAACTATTTACACCTTATATGGGATCTACTGTACATATGTAATGAATGTTTTAACTTTTGCCCTTTTCTGGCCCCCAAATCAATTAGGATTTACAAAAACAAATGTGGCCCGCCATTTCATTTCAAAATCCTGATGTGGCCCCTGAGCCAAAATATTTGCCCACCCCTCTTCTGACAGGTCAACTGAACTGAAGAATTGTCTGGCATTTCCCAGAATTGCCAGATAGTCAATCCTCACATGCAGGAAAGAGGTTAATTAAGGCCTAATTTAGAGAAGTCCTTTTATTTGTCAGGCTGGGCTTTGATGCAAGACAATGTATCACCTTTCTGATTTGGGAATTTGATGCAGCAACCTTTTGGCTACTGGTCAGATCCTCCAACAACATACTACTGACCTGAGATGACCAGGATGTGTTGAGTCACACATTTGTGCTTACGTTTTATCTTTCAAACATGTGGATGGTAGTTCTTTGCACAGATATGCTGAACTGTGTGTTTCATAGTAGTTCACATCACTTTTGGATGTTTCTGAATGAAGGAGTCGGCTTTAAATTGTGATAACCAATCAGTTGTGGTGCAATCACATCCTTTACTTCCCTTTTGATTAATTACAGGAAAGCATTGAATATAATCAACTTCACCTGTGAAATAAATTGCTTTGGGTTAAGAGGGGATCCGCTTAGCTTCTTTTCAACAAACAAAACCCTGCAAAGGTGATGTATATCCCAGCTGAATTATAACTTGTCTCCTATATACGTAATTTGATATATTTTATATATTGCACGTTGCAAAGTGGATGGTTAAAATCCTCAATTCGGATTGGCAGACAGCAGTGTTATATGTAAGCAATAAGGCATGAGTCAGTTTGGTATATGGCCAATATGCAACTGCTAGGAGCTGTTCTTAGGCACAACGTGTCATAGAGTGTCTGGACACAGCGTTTAGCAATGGAAAAGCAAGAATATATAACCCCCGAGATGGCAATGCTATTAGAGCAGTAAAAAGTAATGTTACGTAATACGCATGATATGCCAATCAGCATTCCGGATGCTAACCACTCAGTTCATAAGAGACAACATCAATTGGGTTTATGACATCACATCATTTTTCACCGCACTAATCATTGTTGGCAACCAGTTTAAAAGAGAAATAGGTCATCTCAGTGGTTCTGCTAAAACATTGTGGCTATACCCTATGTCCCAATATAGACCCTATGTCCCAATAAAGACCCAATGTCCCAATAATGACCCCATGTCAATACTTGCATTAACTGTACACACACTATAGTCTATGTGATCAAATGTTTTTTACGTTAGTTGTATTTGCCGTTTGATCCATTTGGATTGTGTGTATTTTGCGGGAAAACGTTTGGCTATGTTTAAAAGAAACCTTTGGACGCCTTTTGTTTCCATGCATAGCGGTGCTTAACATCTTATCATTCAACCTTTTTTAGGTGTTTCCACGGTTCTAGCCTGGAGGACGTGGACAGGCTCCACTCTATTCTGGGGAGATAACTGGAACACTCACAGTTTTGTAAAGGGAGAGACGGAAAAGCTGAAGAGCCGAGGACTCAGATCAATGACTCAGTGTATCCCAAAGAACCAGAGTGAATGTCAACTCAGTGATCTATCTCACAGCTTTGCGCAAACATCATATGGGCCTACGCTGTCCGGTCAAATGGGAATTCCTTAAAAGGGCAGGGTTGCGCTTCTCCTAGCATCCGAAACAAACTCTCTCGCCCACTTTGCCCCCTCCGCAACGCTTTGGTGTTGTTGTAATAGGCCACTTAGCGGATGCTTTTATCCACAGCGACTAAACCGTACACCGAGAGCCAGAACATTTAGTGGCTGCGAAATGACCCCGGGGTTGCTTGTGCCGTCCTCTGAGTCACGCTGCGCCGCTAGCCGCAGCTAGCAGGCTAACGTGCTACTTCAGAACTCCTAGCATGTGCGCTCGTTCTAGAGGGGGTTTCCATGGAAACCCGGGCAGGTCTTTCCCAGAAACACCCAGCAGCCCCTGCCCTCTCAGAATGCTGCAGGGCCATATTCGGATGCTGTAACAGTAATATTCGGATGTTTTGGGAGCTTGAATAGTCCCCTTTCCAACACAGGATAGATTAAGTTTGAAAATATGTGGAGGAATGCAAGCACGTGCTTGCACAAACACACACACACAAACACACACACAAACACACACAAATACACACAAACAGTAAGGAGGTGTTTCGGTCATAAGCATTGATTTTTAAGGGTTTACATAAAAAGTTGCTTGGTCTGCTGCAATTATTGATGTGAGGGAGTTTTTCTGGCAGATTGGCGCTTTACCGGAGGAGGATACCAAACACACAAACACGTACAAACATGAACTGACCGGAGTATAGAGCACTCCCAGAGAGGAGCCCAGGATTATAGGAGGGTGTGTGTGTCTCCTTCTCTGTGTATGTGTGCCTTGGAGCCCAGGATTATAGGATTGGGTATTTCCTCTCCTTAGGCCGCTTCCCATTTTCTCAAAGCCCTCAGTTCCCAAATCTGCTGCAGCCCGCAATTAGCGAAGTTGAATAGCAGGCAAAAAAATTGAAACTCAAAGCATGACCCTTAGGCTTTACTCCGTGCAGTGGATGCCTCAAATAGATATGTTCTGCTCAGTATGGTTTGATCCCGACACATCATGATTTGGAATCTATTTCAGAGTTCAGTAATATCCGCTTGACATGGGAAAGGGCGTGTATTATTAGTTCTACAGCCTCCGTATGCTAATGTGAGCAACACATGGCAATCAATAGCAATCACAGCGTGGCTGCAGGGCATTTCACTTGCAATCTGAATATAGGCACTGTACGCAAAGTTATACCCTGAGGCATTTGAAATGCACCTTAGTTCCCTACAACTGCCCCCCCCCCCCCAACAACATGAGTATCTGTTCTCCATTCCAGACATGACCAGGATTGACCCTTCTTAGCTTCCGCGGCTAGGCACTGTTGGAAGGCGCCGTGCTAGGCTACTGTTTGGCAGGATCAGTCTTTTGTTTTTCAATTTTGCTGTTTGCTTGGTCTAATCCTGTTATACTGAATGTGTTGTTGGCTGTGCCCACATCTCCGATCACCATGGGAGCTCCCGGACACTCATATATCAAGCCACTTTGAATTTGGAGCCAAAATTGCCTGAAAGTCAGATCATTCCAAGCCGTTCAGACAACTTTTCCGATACAACCTCTCTTACAAGTTTTTCCATGAATATCGTTGCCAACCCAATGTTACTTTCAATTGTATCTGATGAATACCTTTCAATTTCACAAGTATCTTGGGCTTCATAATACACTGACTTACTTGTGAGCTCCGATGAGACACCGTTGGTGGATTTCTGCTTTAATGATTTGTGGTTTACCGGGCAGAGGTACTGGGGAGAAGCCCAGAACACGTTTCTCTTGTGGGGTTAGGCTTTAAATGGCTTTGTAAAATCCCAGAGATCTCCAGCTCTTCCCCAGTGCGTTTCATCATCCCTCAAGTCCCCATCATCCCTCAAGGCCCCATTATCCCTCAAGCGCGATCTCTCATTGAAGCCCAACAACCACACCTTTTTACATCAAAGCAAATGGCACTCAAGTACAAATAACAGAAGTCTCGCTCCAGTGGTGGCACACGCTTGGAGAGAGATGAGGATGCACCTCCAAAGCTCTGTGAAGTGAGGAGGAACATAAGAACGTAAAGGAAACCAACGGGGGTCTTTTGGAAAATTGTCAAAACCTGTTACAGGAAATCTGTCAAAGAATAATTGATTTATACATATAAAATCCATGTTAAAGATATGTAGTGTATGCTTACAAATATATTATATTTGCATACATTTGGGGTTACTGAATATTTGTTAAATATGTATATTTGTGCATAGGTTTTACATGTGCCTGAGTTAGGGAAACTTGTGGATAGGACTTAATGGGAACTTGGGACCAACTCCAGCTAAACCTTGTTCCCCTCTCCGTCAGAACACTTGCCAGCTATACCTTGTTCTTCATTTGGCCCCAGGCCCATATATGGATGTGTATTGATCTGATGTCTTCCATGTTGCTGGGACTAGTAGCAGTATGACGAGAACCAGATGTTAGAAGACTAGATAAGGGGTCACCCCGGAATGTGTGTCTTTGTCACACCAAGGAAGGTGTACATGCGTGTACTTTGCCTGTGTATCACATACAAGCTTGTAATAAACGATCTAGAATCCCAGTGTTGGTTTCCTGTAGTAGTTATAATTGAGAAATAAAAATCAAGTAGACTCGACCCACAAACCGAGACGTGGATAAGAATTATTTCTGCAGCAGCATGGAAAGGTTCTAAGACGGCTGGGGTGAAAAGGAGGTGCTAACATCCTTGTTCTCCGCTTTGGGTGGAACATCTTCATATTGAGTTGAACTGTACCTTCTATAGATAAAAGGAAGGAAACATGAATAGATGGGGTTCTGCTCAGGGTTGCTGCACAGTTTCGTCTTGAATTATCAGGAGTCCATCACAATTTCAATTTGAATAACTATAATAAGTGTCCTGCAAGAACCTATTGAGAAGGTTTTCTTTTATTACTTGCCAAATTGAGAGAGTTTTTCATTCCAGGGATCTAGTGGCATTGTAGCCTAATGGTTAGAGCATCTAACCAGTAATTGAAAGGTGGCTGGATCAAATCCCTGGTCGACAAAGTGCAAAAGGATTCATTCTGTCCCTAATTAAGGAAGTAAACCCGATGTCCCCAAGTTGTCGTTGAGAATATGAATGTGCTCGTTGTTGCACTTACCTCAGAAAGAAATTGTAAATCATTTTTGCCCAGCCGTTATCGGTGCCTGTGAATGACACACGTCATTCAAGCAGACATGCATGTGCTGTTGGTCTGCATAATGCCCATCGAGTAGACAGACCGTCATTAGAAGGGAGACAGGCGGCTTCTTGCATATATCCCAGGAGCCCTTTTGTGTCATTTTGGCCCATGCCCCTTGAAAGGACCGTGCAGGGCCCTGACTGCATATGTAATTACCTTTGAGCATTGACGGCTAATGAATAAACAACGAATAAGCATAATAAGTGAATTCCTGCTGGAATGAACCTGAAGCCGGTTGCGTTAGGAAGGCTAGCGATTTTAACATCAGGCCAATTAGCAAAACATCACCAGATTGAATCCTTGGGACGGGGTCGAACTCTGATTAACCCTGATTGCTTCAATATCCTTGCTGAAAATTTGAATGTGTTCTGAAAAGATCCAATGCAAGTTTAAGACGTGCTGCAACGGTACTACTCGCCCGTTCACTTCAAGGTGTGAATGTGTGTTCAAACATTTGACTTAATAATTAAAACGTATATGTACTGGTAAAATAAACATACTAGGCTGCATTTGAATGACCATGGCAAATGCAATTCTATTATCATCATGCTGGCATGTTGTTATTAGACCAACTTGAACAAATTAGTTTCCTCAAAAAGAACAGTCCTGGCCAATATTCATTCTCTGCCTACAGTACGTTGTATGTAAACAGTAGGTAAACAGTGAACAACCTACTGACAGTTTCTGGTTGCTCATGTTGACACCATCTAGAACAGCGAATCCAGTGTCACATGTACATTATATAATTGTGAAATGCATAGACCTTAAATGCTTCCAGAAAACTCTGTAGAGGCATGCGACAATGTAATTTATTCATGTGCAGTGCATTTCCAGCCCAAACGGTTCTGGCACCTTCTCCAGGAGTCGTGCCCTCCTGAGAAGAAGCACCGCAGAGCATTTTTGTAAAATCGATGTCTACTCGGCTACAGTGCTGTTGATACAGGCAGGGACCTCAGGTGGAACCCTGGGTATTGTTATTGAAGCGCATAAACAAAAATGTTTTTTTTTTTGGCCTGGGGATAAGGTTAAACAATTTACCCAGAGGCATTAAATAAGTCAAACCAATATGTTGCCTAAGACATTGGATAAATAAAACATAGCTGCAGTAAAATTGTATTCTGCTCCACCTTGCAAATTAGGTGTCACGTTGTATTCCATTGAAACGCATGATATCTAACTCGCTCTGTACCTCGTAGCGCATAGATATCCGTCCTGTTCTGCTCCTATCCAGAAGGATATTTCCCCAGCCCACGGCATCCCACAGCAGTACGGGTGGACCTACAACCTACTCTCATCATTCTTCCTTCCTGTTATTGTTTGTCTCCCGTTAACTATTCGTCATGGTTGTCAGGGGGTTGTTTTGGCCAGACTTGCCCTGACATCCTCAATCCTGACACATGACCTTTCCTCGACAACACATCACCAACAATGATCTGTGAGAGGGAACACAGAATCATAAATCTCTTCACTTGTAATACATACAAAATTAATCCCAAACTAAAAGAGGACACACAATTCCTTGGCTTACTAGGATTATTTTCGAGACTTTAAAAACGATTGTAATATATGTAAGATCACGAGCTAGTTAAATTTCTCTAAAGGTTCCAAATATAGATTTGTTTTAAGTAATTCATTGTCAAATCAGGTTTGGAAACCATATCTTCTCAATTTACATGGGCTCACAATTGATTTGAAACCAATCTAACATGCATGATTACTCTACCAATGTGTTTTCTGTTTCATGTCTGCAGTTATAATCAAACAGAAAATATTTCTCCTAGAGCTACGTTTCAGAAAGACAAATCACCTGAACCGATTTGCTGCATGATACATATTTTGCAATAAGTTGTTGGAAATATGAATTGACTAGCAGAACATTTTATATAACTGAACGATTATCTGCCGACGCATATGAATGATGGAAATCAATGACTCATAGAGGCTTTAAAGCTTTTCAGGTCAATGTCATAAGTATTTTTAAGGATAGAACAGGTTGTTATGTTCTACATTAGCTTAAAGTAGAACAACTACGATCATCTTTTTTTCCAGTAAAATAGTTTCCTCTTCACTCATTTTATTCCTTATATTATACTTTCTGACTCCATAACATATGCATATTTCTCTGTCAATGAAAATAATGTCTCTTTGAAATCCTTTCAACATTATACATTTTTTTTTCACGAAAGTGAATACATTTCTTGTTGAGCTCACATTACCTTCAGATAAACCACAGTAGACTTCCGATCCATGTTTCTTTCAGGTTCCAGCAGGGGTTGCTATGCGTTGGTTAATCCCTGGAAACAATTCATTTGCATTATTTAGAGTCCCAAATGACATCATCCTTTAGACGCATTTCAACTAATCACCAACTAGCCCTAGCCTCATTCAAACCATAATCTCTATGCTAAACCTTATTCTAAACTTAACCCTAGTCCTAAACTTAACCCTAGCCCCTAAACTTAACCCTAGTCATAAACTTAAGCCTAGTCCAAAACTTTAGCACATCGTTTACGGATGGAGCGTATGCGGATGGAAATAAGGACTGTTAAAATAAAATGTAATTGAATCACTGTTGTTTAAAGTTGTCTTGCAACACTTCTACGTGTGTATGTATGTGTCTTCTACGTGTGTGTTTTTGTGTGTGTTTGTGTGCCTTCTCTGCAGAGATTCGAGAGGCCTTCAAGGTGTTTGACCGCGATGGCAATGGGTTCATTTCCAAGCAGGAGCTGGGTATGGCCATGAGGTCTCTAGGTTATATGCCCAATGAGGTGGAGCTGGAGGTCATCATACAGAGACTGGACATGGACGGTGAGACACCCGCACACACGACCTGGAAGTGTATGTTTTAATATCGTCTCCCGTGTATAGGTCACAAACTTGTAAAGCACATTTCCACACCTACCAAAATGCACTCCTCTACAAAATAAGCTACAATGTTTTTTTCCTGGTGTATTGACCGAGAGCTTATTCATACCACAATGTTTTAATTATGATTAACAAATGCTTAGTTGAGCCTGGCGGTGAGAGATGTGTGTTTCTGGTGTTGCTTTTCTTCCTGTACAGCACATCATCAAGGAAACTCTGATCAAATTCCGGAACTGAACGTCAGGCCGAATAACAATTAGAACGTTTTGGGTGTTTTTGTTTGTGTTATTTATTTGTAATGTCTTTATTATTGATTTAGAGAAGGTTTGTGTGAATTAATCTAAAACCTGTAGGGTTTACTAGCTTTTAAACTGCACTGCAATATAGATATGTATATACATTATGCATTCTGCCCTGGCATGCAGCATCCATAAACCTACTGCTGTTTATTCAATAAGACGTTTGACTGGCAGGCTCAGCTGCAAGTAGCTAGCTTGCTACTTTCCATGACTGTCACTTTTCACAAGTGACATTTGCCCGTTGTTTCATAAAAAAACATTCCCATGCAATGCTGTTTTGTTTGATTAATCTTGGATTTGACTTGTCACATAAAAACTATTATTGCAGGAGTCTGTGTATATTGAAATTGGATTGCTTGCACTAGCTTTAGCTTGATACTTAGACTGACACCAATTCAATCAGCCCAAAACAATGACAAGAAACTGAGGTAATTTCAACATTTGGATAAATGTATTAATTAATCCACCTGACTATACAACATTGTTGCTCTATTGAAATCAAACTTCATCAGTTCATAATTGTACTTTATTTAAATTTTTTTTTTGCAATTGTGATTAAATTTGAGTTTTACAAAATTTTGATTTTCAACTTTTACAGCACAAAACACAGGATGTGTAAACATGGCTTATAACTCTTATCTACTTATTGTAACTACCACTTATCATCAATAGGTGATGGTCAAGTGGATTTTGAAGAGTTTGTCACTCTCCTTGGACCTAAGCTGACAGCTGCGGGAATGCCTGACAAGTTTCATGGAACCGATTTTGATTCTGTATTCTGGAAGGCAAGTAAAAATAAGCCTGGCTTTTTTGAATTGAGGTGGGAACTGTGTTCCTTGGACTTTAGTACCATGTACAATCATTTTAAAATCACAAGAACATGACAAATGACACATTTTAAATTTTTATTAAAATGATATTGAATAATAATACTGCAAAACTGCAGTTTGTATGCAATTTAGAACCAACTGGGCTTTGCAAATTGGCTTGTCACAATGGTAATGTTGATGCTCAATCACATTTGTTTTAATGCGCATTTCCTACATAAAAAGCATTAAAAAGTGTTTAGAGTGGAACGGTGTACTGACATGTTTAGGAGATATTGAGTGTACATGTTTTAACGCACCTCTGTAAAAAGAAATATATATATATTTTACAAATGGCATTTTAGAAAAAAGACATTGTGATACCCATTTCATAATAACACATAATATGTTTTTTTTCCCCCCAGTTGTATGTAGTTAGTGTTACCTCAGTAATAATAATTCATTAGAAAATACAAAACAATCTTGAGCCAACTGTCATATTTGAAGGTTATATAAAGTGGTAAATGTTTTCATTTTTTTGAGTATTTCGCCTATATTTAATTAAATTCACTCTCACAATCTGAAGTTATTTTTTAAAAGATTTGAGGAACTTAGATTTGAGTGACTTCTGTTTATTAATATCCAAATGTACTGCAGCTATCTCCATGGTGTTTCCATCATTAGTGCAAACATATCATTTAATGTAATTTAGCTACAATATGTACCGAAGTACATTTAAACCAAAGAAATTGAAAATAATGAATACCATTTCTTCAAAAATACCACATCCAAATCCCAAAGTAATTTAAGAAGACTCAATCGCTTCCTTCCAGCTTATAGTCACTGACAAGCTGAAGCAAACATCTTCTGGGTGATCAAGATATATTAGCTGTCATCTGGAAAACTATCTATAGCCTGGTGTCTTTTGACTTGAATAGGGAAAAAAACATTTAATTGCCAGACTTGGTAGATGGTTAACAGGACAGTGTCAGCCAGAAAGGCGTTTGAAGTCTTGTCAGAGTTTCTTATAAAATCCATTTAGACATACTGTAATCAGGTGTGGTTTCTTTGACAGTTTTTCATGCAATTATTCATACATATTTACAGCGGAAATTATAAAAAAAAATATTTACCTAGAAAACACTGAATGTCCTCAAGACCTATAAAATCTTTTGCCGTTCCTGGAACATTTGTAGGACTCTTATGCTGGATTTAATCTTCCCTTGTGAATGCTGTTTCCCTAGCTATGGGTTTGTGTTCAATCTAGAACGAATACACATCTTATGGATTGGAAGTTAAGGCCGTCATTGACTATGTCATACACATCAGCGTGAAGTGCCCAGTTTCACCTAATGTACCTAGAAACCTACCTGTATAGTCACGGTGACATCCTTTCCTGTGTGTTCTTTTGTGTATGTCCAGACCGACATGCAGAAGCTGACAGTGGAGGAGCTGAAGAGGCTGTTGTATGACACGTTCTGCGACCACCTAACTATGAAGGACATAGAGAACATCATCATGACTGAGGAGAGTCACATAGAGAACCCAGGGGCTTGCCAGGTGGATATAGACAGTAAGGAACCTTATATAAAACAGTCAAGTTGTGCCCTCAATCTTTCATCTGTGATTTCTAAGCTAAGATACGGCATTGAGTTATGATGGTCATACAGTAGATCGTTTATGCATTTGGAGTTTTAGGAGATGTTATATGCAAACAAAGGTAAAGACAAATGTCAAGAGTCTATTATTTCAAACTACATTTCTTTGTCAGGTTAAACTCCTATATAGTGACGACTGTAAAGATTACACTTCTTAAAAAATTTATAGTTTAACTTCAGGGGTAGTTTCCGATCAAGGTGATCAAAACATAAATGATGGAACCTAAATGACGGAACCAGCTTCATTTGGAGGCTAGGATAACGAGTCCCTGCCTGTCTTCAAAATAACATTGGAAAATGTACCTTTTCACTGAGTACCTCAGATTATCCCACCGCATGGTCTCATCTCCAGCACTGACATAGGCTGATTCATTGATTCATTGATTCAAATGCACGTACTATTTTGCTGTTGGGTTGTTTCACCTAGTACTATTAAAATGGACACACTTAAGGTAACTAGATCTGGATGAGAGCATCTGCTAAATGACAAAAATGTCAAAATGTCAATCACAAAGAAATCTGGATTCTCTTATTTTGATCAAACGTTGCATTAAACAAGCCTTATATGGATACATGGCTTATAGTGGTGGACCTAGAGGAGCCTGACAGCAAAGTAAGAAAAAGTCGAGTAACCTATTGACCCAACTGGGATATGAAATACTATAAAGCATAATCAAAATGACCCCAGCTATCTCGCAAATGTGTTGTTGACCGGGAAGTGGCTCGCATGAATCCATCAGTCAAGGACTTAATAAACACACAAATTGATTCCTACTGGAATACATCTAATACATAGAACGGCTTGGGGGACCCCATGAGAGGTTTTTACAACCATAACGCTATAACATTCCCCTCAGATGTCATGTCGATACATCCGTTCGTTATCTTGTTTGGCAGAAACGGAGACAGCTCCGTAATCCATGTAATTATATGTCGCCCGGACAGGTGCGAAACACATCTCCACGCCGTGTTCGTTCTTAGCAATTGTGTTCGCTCTCTTGTAAATTTCACGATGAGCTTTCTCACATCTCACTGGGAAATGGCGATTTATGTTAATTCGCCCTCGCATTTCGGGGGTTCAGATATGAGCCGGGAGCGTGAAATAGGATTGATTAGATTGACTCACAGGTGCATGAGAACCGCTGACACAACCTGTATCTTTTTCCCACCGCACGCCTCACCTTCATCCTCCGTCCTGCCTCCCCTGCCTCGGCAAGCAGCAAGTCCAACGCAGCAGGTGAAGCAAACGTGCGTGCGCAAGAGCCTAATCTGTGCTTTCGCCATCGCCTTCATCATCAGCGTCATGCTCATCGCGGCCAATCAGGTGCTGCGGAGTGGCATGAAGTAGGCGGGGAAAGAGGGGGGGGGGGCGTGGTCACGGGCACCCATCCCACGGCGGGAGGCTACTCCGACACACCTGGACAAGTGACTGGGTTAAAGCTTGTGGACAGCAAAAGACAATCGAAGTGTTATAGAGAGGAAGCCCGACAGGAAAGCATCTGCGTGTTGAAGGCCCTCGCCCGAGTGACCTCGTGGGCGTCGTTCTGGACTCTGCTCGTTAATCTCCTGCTCGGCCTAGAGGATGACCACCGGCTGTGCATGACATGCATGGATTCAATCGGTCGTTTCTTGAGACACTTGTAAATGTCGCCATCAGTGTGCATCCGTATGATTGTGTAACAGACATAGGCGTGTTGTAATTCACTCACGACCAACGGTGACCACCACTGTTAACGGGGGGGGTGGGGGGGTCAGAGGTCAAGGGATCAGGTTATGGGTTATGGGTTCATGGGTCGGGGTAGGGAAGTGATGGTGTTTGTTTATATTTATTTTCACGTCTGTACCATGTACCAAATCGACAACGAAAAACAAAAAAGTTAAAATGTAATGAAATTAATAGTCTACAGTTCTGCATGAACAGAAGGGCTGTTTAATAGACAACATGCTCATCCTGTAAAAGTGTTTTTTTGGGGGAACTGTTCCTATCGACATACTGTGGATTATTAGCTTCACGAGCACCCCGTTCTTAGGTATCTTACTGCCATAGAAAAACAAAAGGCTCAGATGTAATGGATTTTTGTGAGAATTCAAACATTGTGCTTGATATGTGACATATATACATAACCACATACGAAGACGAAGAATGTCCGCTCCGTATAGAAAAAGATGTAACGGAATGTATTTTGTTCTTTGTTGGTGTGTTCAGTCCAAATACATTGCTATATTGAGCAATAAGTCATGAGTATACATCTCACATGTAAGTTCACGCCATATATGATCAATATAATCCTTTAGTGTCATCCATAGGTCAGCTTGGCTCAGGAGAATCGAAGCAGCAGCAATGACCCTCAGTCGTATCTGTCCCCCAGTAGGTCCTTGTTATTCTTGGAATGCAATACTCTGGCTATGGAGACTTTTAACATACCATAGCAATATATTTTATTGTGCTGTCTTTTTTTAAATTGAAAGGTTATTCACACGACACAATTAGGCATAAAAAGCACTATCGTTTTTAATGGCACTGCTGAAATGTCAGGTTTCTATCTTTCGTGATTAAATACAACTTTGTGTTTAGCATTTGGACATGGTAGCAATGAATTGTGGGTTACGCGAAAGCATAACTCTCGGAGGTGACGGAATAAGGACAATTGGGTTTGTCTGAACTAGTCAGGACAACAATCTACTCGTTTCACCCAAAATGTTGTTCACACCGTCAAGGTCGCAGAAGGACATAATGCAAGTGCACATTGTCAATTTACATGTACTGTAAACGAATAGCTTTTTGTTTTCATCCAGCACTTTATGGTAAAGTGCAGCCGTGCACATGGGTAATTTATCGCCATGACGATTGTGTTCCAATAGGAAATGTACTCATGTATGTTTTGAATAGTTACTTTGTTGTAAATGATCCAACTGTCACAAGTAACAATAAAAAGAAGGAGCAGACTGTGAACCACTTCATATTCTGTGGTGAGAAAATGTAACCCTGAAAGCACTAACAGGCGTGCATTCTGACAAACCAATGTCTCAACATTTATGTTCTCTCATTTTGAAAGGTTAGGACTTCAAGTCGTGCGTCGAGTTTTGACATGAAAACAATATTTTGAATGTGTGTAATAGTAAAACCAAAACACAACTTTGCTTTAAAAGCTGCACATTTGTCACAGAATAGAAATGAATAACAACATTGCTGTTGTGTTTTAAGCTGAACAGGTCAAATAGTGAAAAAGAATATAAAAGCTCAACCTATTGATGTGTTTAAAAAAATAATATTGAAATGTGAGAGTGCCTTTAGGGTTAACTAATACGTCAACATAGCTGCTCTGGCGAAACGTCTCCATCTGTGATATTCTGCTGAGAATGCACTGCTGTTTGAAAAAGTGTCTGAAGAATGTGATTCCATTAGCTGATACTTTGCCTTATCTTCTGAGACATGTGGGCATTGTACATTTACGTAAAGTATTTCCCATGGAACATGGTTTATTGCCAAGCAAAGGTGTACGAAAGTAAAAATCAATCATGTATTGTCTGAAACAAATCTTATTGTATTGTATACATGTTAACAGTCAACGGAAGGTTCTTGTAACATTACTGTTCCTGCAATTTGATACTTATGCCTGGATTCAATCTTTACCGGCTTACAGGCATTGGAGCTTTTAAATTAATCGTCTTTCACATTACCATTCACCTTAAAGGCTCTAAATGTCAGAAATATGAAATTTCCTTTAAAAGCTCCAAGGCCTATAACCTAACTTCAGATTGAATTCAGGCCTTGATGTCTCTTCGCTAGATCTTGCAAAAACATTTTATTATCTGGCCCCAGTGGCTCTATATTCATTGATCACACCAGATGTACGTATCTGTCAGTGGAATGGTATGTTGCATAAATAAAAGTATATGAACACACCACCATTTACTCCAGAAGATTCATAGCGTCTACAATGATAGCTAACAGGGATTTTAAACCACAGCCTTACGGACTAGCCGTGAATAACAGTTGCCTGACATTTCAAGAAGTAACTCAATTTAAATAGTGATGGTTTTGCTTAGGTACAGCATTTCAGTGGATCACTAGTCTGTAGCTCAAGCTGTCCCTGATTTCCCAGAGACTCCTGGTCCCAGCTGTTCAATGTGTCACAAGGTTTAGGACCTTAAGTAAGAGCTCCCTTTTATAATGAGAACATCGCAATTTCAATTGTGGGTACACACAGTTGATTGTCAGTCCATGATGTGTCTTTGGATCCCAGCTGATCACATCATTCCTCCTTCCAAATGTTTGGTATTCTAGCCCAGTATCGGCATCCATCCCCCAGGCTTCACACCACCTTCATCTGCTCCCTCGTGGGGTCTGATGGAAGTCAGGCAACGGTTATACAAACTGGAATATCCCCTCAAACAAAACCGACTGAGGGATGGACTTAAAGGTGTTCCTTTACAGTAGGCCCTGGACCCCCTACGTGTCAAAATGTTCAAAGAAATCAGACATGACCCGTCTGACAGTAACTCCTCCATCCAGTTGTTTTGATGATGAAAGCCATGTGGGAGATGAGTCTAAAGACAGCTGGAGCCCTGATTAAAGCTTGGTTATTCAGGCATACATCTCTGGTGGGGAATGGCGAGGCGTTTCGGTTATTAAGGAGGTATGATACGAGGCTCTAAGGAGGCACAGTGGTCTAAGGTGCTTTTCGATAGACAACCGACCGCAGTAGTCTAGCATCAGGTCTTGAGTGCAACAAGCTGGGACCGATGCAAATCGGCCAGGGGGTTTTCCTGGAATCATAGCACCCTGCCGACTTTCTCTTGCAAAGTGAATCGAGGTAATCAGGAGATCACACGCGTTGACCCACGTGACATCCTGGTTAAAAGGGTGACATGAAAATGTACAGAATGGGTTTCCTTTCTGGCAATCTTTAACTCTCCCAAACCTGATTTAGCGATGATAATGAATCCCATTCTCACAGATGATGACCAACAGAGTATTCATCACTCACCAGACGTTCTGGCTAAAACTTGAACTGGCAAGAATATAGTAAACACAGAGTGGTTAAAATAATATGTACCAGATTAGGCAAAAAGTGGCCACCCTAACTCACTAACCCTATTTTATTCCCTAACCCTAACTCACTAACCCTTTTTTATTCCCTAACCCTAGCTCACTCACCCTATTGTATTCCCTAACCCTAGCTCACTCACCCTATTGTATTCCCTAACCCTAGCTCACTCACCCTATTGTATTCCCTAACCCTAGCTCACTAACCCTATTGTATTCCCTAACCCTAACTCACTAACCCTATTGTATTCCCTAACCCTAGCTCACTCACCCTATTGTATTC
>JACXGK010000720.1:0-92874 GCA_016801125.1 Novumbra hubbsi
CCCCCCCCCCCCCCCCCCAATGCTTTAGCATCCGCAGCAAAAAAACAAACAAACACATTTCAATCTGTGAACATGGGGTTGATTCGACCGCTTGTCGCGTCAAGCACGGCAACACCATTCGTTCGCCGTCCCGGGAGACCGTAGACTCACCGAAGGCAACGCACACAGCCACCGAAAAGCATCACGCCGTCAGTCATGCAACCTTACTCCTCGTCAACCTTGCGGGTCAACAGGTAGCAACTGGTAGCAGCGGGCCCAAAGAATTCCCTCAGTCGGCCTTGTGTTCCCCGTTCTTTGTCCACCCTCTGCTCATGGCCGCCACCACGATGGTGTACATGTTCAGCCAGGCCTGGCGCAGCGCTGCGGTGTATGCCTGGGCCAAACTACACTGCAACATGTAGAGGATGGACTCCCCGACCACCTGCAACACAGCAGAAAACTTTGTTTGTTTCCCTGAAAGTCCCTGTGTACAGGACGCGGTACGGAGGGTGTTGGGAGGGGGGGCTTGGGGGGTGTTAGGCGGCTGCCTTACAGTGAAGGACTGCGTGTGGACGCCGACCGCCTGGTGCTTCCTCCCCAGGTTGAGCAGGAACTCCTCCAGGGTGTGGAGGTCGTCCAGGTGACTGACTGCGGCGTCGATCACCAGCATTACCTGGACACATGCACAGCAACCAAGGAAGGTGCACACACACACACACACACACACCAGAATGCAGGCAGGAGTAAGACGCTGATGTTGATTTGTTTCAAGAGTCAGCCCTGTAAGGGTCTACTTTAACAGCAACGGGTTCTGCAGGGATCACCTTTGTGACGTGGTCCAGGAACTCGGGGCTGGAGAGGCAGTCCTGTGTGGTGCCACAGTTGGATTTGTAGCGGAAGAGGTTGAGGAGCTCAGGATCTAGCTCAAATAGTCTGCTCAGAACACAGAACACACAAAAGTACTGGTAGTAAGTCACTCGGGGATACAATAGTTTAATGTCTTGCAAAAGAAAATAGAACAGTCAGCAACGGTTCGGCTCTAGCGTCTGTTTCAGCAGTCGCCGTTTTAAAATAAAGACTATTGCAGCCAGTCGCCAAGCAACAAGTCAAGCCTCCAGTCCCGGTATGGTGAGAGTGTGATGCAGTATTTGTGTTGTTGGGTTTGTGAAGTGTATTTGTCCCTTTAGAGTGCACAAGCAATGTTTAGTATTGGTGTTATATTATTTACAGTATATTTGCATTATTCCAGCATATTTTTTATGTATTCAACATCAAATGTTAGCGAATCATTAGGTTTCAGTAAACTTTCTCTCAAAATCAAATGCTGCAGTGATTGAACACTGTTTTGGTACACATACAAAAGATTGATGTACTGTTTACAGTAAAATGTTATGCAACTTCGAACTCCCTCATTCTCTACATTCCTAATGCCTCAAACAAAATCCTTCATATTAGAATAGTACCTGGAGAACATGATGACTCCATGTGGAACTTTGTTCTTGCCAAGACTCTCCCAGCTGCCTCGGATCAGCTCCTTGTCTTTCTCCGTCAGCTTCTCCATACCCAGGGTGGCTAAGCGAGTGCACTAGTTCTCGTTGTGGGAATACGCTAACCTCTTTGCAGAATCAGAGCAAAAGTCTCCAGCCCGGGCAGCCCATTACACTGTTATAGACTCCGGCTGGGAAACCTTTGCAAAACCCCACCTGGAAACAAAGTGTACCGTAGGTGCATAAGGTATGTCAACATGGCCAATCCAAGACAACGCAAAGAGGAATTCAGGACAGTTGTGCGTGAGAGAGTTCTAGCATACCTTGGTTATAAGACTGTCCTCTCCCGCCTGTACTGCCCGTGCCGGGATGTGAAGTCTGTGTGTTTGTGTGTGTCTGGAGAGCCGACTAGGCTGGCAAACGGGTGCACTTATTGGTCCTCTCCTGGTCACGGTGCATTCAGAGTGAGGCAAGTCATCCGCTGATCTTATCTGTCACACTGACTGCTATCTGTCTTTACGTCGCTCTCTCTCTCCCCCTCTCTCTCCCCCTCTCTCTCCCGCTTTGCTCTCCCTCCAGCGCTGTGGATTTGCTTGTGACACCGAAGAAAAGGAGGGATCTCGCTCTTCCACTCCTTTGAGGATGTGACGAGCTGCAGCTCCTCCTGCAGGAGAACCAAGACCTGTCGAAAAACAATCCGCCCCTCTCCAAATAAACAAACAAGCACACAGTGCTCGGTGACTTTGCACTTTCACCTCATACGCTATAAGCTCAGAGGGAAATGAATTGAGAGGGATGGTTTAACAGTTAATCATAAACATGACATTTACTTATGTAAAATGCCAAACCCATTCAGAGCCCAAATTTTGGGGGGGATTTTATACCTTGCAATTCTGCTGTTGGTGTTTTTTAGGGCCAATCTGCAGTCCTTCAACAACAGAATTTTTTTTACAAAATGTATGGGGATTTTAATATGGTGTCTAAAGTAATAATGGACCTGAGGGCCCCACCTGTAAAATGGCACATGGTAACTGCTTAGAGAGGCGTCTTCTCAGACACTCAGATGTCCAAGTCTGGTGAGGAAACCTTTAACGTGTAATTATTCTACAATATATTTGAGTTTTTTTCCTAAGCCTTCATCGCCTGTTATCTGAAAACGCTTGCTCAGAGGTTCCATCAGAAAAGAAAATGTAAAGGAAGGATGCCACCTTTAAAGGGAGGAAGCCATAGAACAAAATGTCCCTGCTGTACTCTGGACCAGAGAGGTGATGGTGTTGAATTCTTTATGTGCAGAGCATTCTCCAGCTAGACCACAGGGGGGTGTAAGGAGGAGAAACATGGTTTCCATGACAACCTTACCAGAGCCCTTGAACCTTTGTTATGTGATGTTTGAGCTCTCATGGAGGTGATTGCATCTATCATTTATGAGACACCCACTGAACCCCAAGGCTGGTTTGATTGATGGGCTTTTATTGTAGGCCTACTCTAGAAAAATATACCATAAACTGCTGATGACTTCCATACTATTCTTCATCTGAACACATCCAAATATTTAAGGTCTAACACATCATAGTTCTGTAATGGTACTCTCCAGGTGACCATCTGTGGTGGTCTCCATGGAGACAGCATGGTATAGCTCAGTAACGGTCTGCTGACAGCAACATTGTTTATGGATACGTGCTGCATTTAGTTTCAGTTTCACCAACCAATGATATATACACATTTACATACCTCAATGTTTTAAATATTTAGCAATAATTAACATTATGGGAATTCCCCATTGACAAAAATGTGTGGACTCAAACTTTGAACGATACAAATGGACAGCATGACAGATTTAATACGGTTATGTTGTTTGGTTTATTTCAGGATTGATTTGGATTATTATTATACTAACTACACCAGAACTATTCAGAACCTTTATCATTGTATTTTGATTTTCATCAATGACTGTATTTCCCTTCTGGTTGACAAAAACCTGTTTTCTTCTACAACCCCTTTTCCAAAAATGTTGTGTTCCTGCATAAAAGCAAATAAAAACAGAATGCAATGATGTGAACATAATTTATCCCAATATTTAATTGAAAATAATACAAAGACAACATATCAAATGGTGATTGAGAAGTTTGGAAAAATACGGTTTTGGAATGAAATACCTTTTTTAAATGGAGACCCTTTCCATTCCAAACATGTAGAAAATAAATTTGAATTAGGAACAGCAGGGTTTAACTTGCAATTGAACCCTTCTGTTCGTCACTCAAAATATCCCTTTTCAACTTTTTCAGAAAGTAAAGAAAAAGTTGCAGTAGTCACTTACTTTTTTGCTGAGTTGTATGTGCTCATTTTGATTTTGAGGCAAGCAACACATTTTAAAAAAGTTGTGGCAGCGGCATGTTTACCACTGTGTTGCAGCACCTCTTATTTTAACAATACTCGTTTGGGAATAGTGGTGACCAATTGCGGTAGTTTTGAAAGTCTGGATTGTAGGCAGGCCAGTTTAGTACCCGCTTTTACTACAGGGCCATGTTGTTGTAATACGTGCAGAATGTGGTTTGACATTGTCTTGCAGAAATAAGCACGCCTTCCCTGGAAAAGATGTCATGTGGTTGGCAGCATATGTTGCTCCATAACCTGTATATATTGTTCAGCATTTATGGTGCCTTCACGGATGCACAAGTCACCCATGACATGAAAACGAATGCACCCCCATACCATCACGGATGCTGGTTTTTGAACTGTGCACTGATAACATGCCAGAAGGTCCCTCTCCTCTTTAACCCGGAAGACACTGCGTCCATGATTCCCCAGAATAACTGATTTCAATTTTGCCTCAGTTCATGTTAAATGCACTTGGGTTCAGAGATGACACACACATTTCTGGATGTTGTTTATATATGATTACTTCTTTGCCCCCGCAGTCTTTCACTGAGTGATAAACCGCTCCAGATCTTTACATCCAGATTTTTAAATGTGTTGATCTTTGTACTATTTTCTATTGAATGTAGGGTTTATATGATTTGGACATCATTGCATTCCATTTTTATTTACATTTTATACAGTGTCCCAACTTTTTGGAAAACGGGGTTGTATATTAAGGCCATATACAAGTACACCAAATAAGCCTTTGACATTTAAGGATTCAATATTCGGCCGGCAGACATTTCATATTCCATAATCTGCTACTGCTGTACAATTCAGACATATGAAACCTTAAATCTACTAAACTTTATTAACTTTCTCACAAATTCTGCATGTAATTTACAAGCTTCAGAGGCCAGATGCGCTAATTTTAAAATGCCATAAATAATAACAAATCATGTCACAGTAAAAGACAGTGTTAACAAAGTTACTACACTTGGGATTATTGGAGAACATAGAAGCAGAGTAGCTATATGGAGTCCATGCTGAGTCTACCTTTTCCATCATCAAATGTCCTCCACTCCGGTTTTCACGCTGTCTTCCTCTACCTCTTTAATTGTTTCCCCAACGTCTACGTTTCCATGCCTAAATCAGGAAGGTCAGGTTAGAGAATGTCTATATTTTAATTACATCAAAAGTTTTGCTTGGCTGCATGTATATGTCTATTCTTCAATAAAGACTTTATAAAAGAGTCTGCCTCTATTTTGGAATGCTTTGTATATGCGACTAAACCGCATGCCTTCCTTGGAATTTCAGCTGCAGCGGTATCGTAGTGGCATTGGCTACATATTGGATGAATAAAGTCCACTCTGTCACCGTAGGTACCTTGTCTCACTGTCACTCTCAACACTTTTGTTGTCACAGTCGCCATCAGATTTCAAGACATGTGCTGATAACAACTCTTCTCCCTTTGTTTTGACGAACTGCTCATTCAGGCCAGCTTTCCGCAGCTTGTCTCCATATCTACGCTCTGCATCCGCCTTGGCCTTTTTCTACAGCGATTTAATCAAAAGCAGTGGAATAGAGAAGCAGCATAACTGTTAACAGTGCAACTTTAAAGAAGGCGTACATTCATTCCAGCAAACAAATCATTTAGCGGTGAAACAATTTGCCAAACAGAAGCAAGCTGAATCAAACAGAAAAGGACCTAGGATTTGTTGTGCCCAATATAACTACTTCTCGATCTGTCAGTAGAACCTCTGTATCAAACTGTTTGCTTCGGTTTGATGGGATGTTTTGTAACTAAAACTTTTGTTTGGCCTACTAAAAACACCATAGTTGAAAGACTCTTCTCAGGTTCTTCTAACATTTTAGAGAATGAGTTTCTGTGTGAATACAATTCCATATTCTACCTGTGAGACCTGCTCAAATAGGAAAGGACGGACAGTGACCCTGGTCTTTATATCCTGTAGCTCTTTCTTATACTCTTTCATCCTTTGTCGGTCGTCCTCCCTACAAGTACACAGCCACAAAAACATTCAGTAAATGCAGTACAACTCTTCAATGATTCAGTTTTTCTCGTTGTTCACGTGAGTCAGGTTAATATACTAACCGGTGCTTTTCTAGCTTCACATGGTACACCTCCTTCAGGCTGCTGTGGGGGTCTGTGGCCTTGGCCCGGACAGCCACTGTGTTCTTCATGGCCTGAGACCTCATCCGGTGTTTCCTCATGAACTCTACACGCTCCCGCTCCGCGTTCTCCCTCTGCAACACTGACATTCTGATGGACCAGAAGGCGCGGTAATACGAAGATTTACTGGGATCTGTGCAATTGATAGACACGTCTGATTAAAATAACTTCACAGTTCCCTCGTACCTTATTGCCGTGCAGCGTTTCCTAGCTGCATCTGTGATGTAGGTGGGAAGCGTATCTGTAGACAATGATGTTAAACCACCAAAGGAATTGCTTCTCTTTAAAAATACTGTTGGTTCCTGAGGACAAAAATAAAAAATCTTAAATGGTACATGCATAAAAAGCAGTTTAATTTTTATACTTTGTTCTTTGTACAGAATTGTACATGACGCTAACATGTTGTTTATCGGAGATGCTCCTGCTGGGTCTTGAGGTCATGGCTGACGTCCGCAGCTGGAAAGGCTGACACTTGGTCATATCTGTCTTCTCTGCTCTCCTCAGTGCCTCCCTTTGGAAGGCCTTGTGCAGCCTGTCAAAGTCAGGGACCTGGGAACTGGTCTTGGGCTGGAAGGTAGGCTTCTGATCCAGGAAGGTGAGGAGCTCCTTTTGTGTTCGCTGGGCGGTGCGAGACTCAGGGGTCTCAGTATGAGTCTGGTTCTCTATTGGTGCGGTGGACTTCCTTAAGATCTCCTGGGCCCTCTGCTGAATGCGTATCTTCCTAAGCAGCTCTTCTTCTATAAAATTCAGTGACAGAACAACATGATTTAAAGTGTTATTAATACATTATAGCACTACTCCCTACATTATTTAGTTTTTGGCAAATCACCTTTTAAATGCTCAGAGACCGCAGGGTCTTTGATTGCTTTAGGTATTGGTTTCCTGACCGTGGCCTTTGCTTTTTGAGACTGTGCCACCGTGCTTCTCAATTGCATTTGTTTCTCTCTCTTCTTCTCATCCCTCTCCAGGAAGCTGAAGGGCTTCTGTGTGGAGAGCAAAAAGTCCCTCCTCTGTTCACGTCCCTCCTTCCTCTCGTTCTCACGCATCTTCATCATCTCATTGTAGAGAGGCAAAACCACATGTATGGGCACAGGAACCGCACGGAACTTCCTCTGACACTCTGCCTCCTCTTCCTCCTCTTTGCTGGGTCGCTCTGTTTCCGTCGATTTCTGGTGCCGGAGGCCCGGTGATACTCTACGTGGAGCAGTTTTGGCCCCGGATGAAGAGGACGTGACAGACCTCCCTGATTGTCTGACCTGTTGGGAGGTCTTAGACGTGTACCTCTTACCTGAGGTCAGGTCAGACATGGAACTGGATATCCCTGGGCCCCTATATTTGTGTTAAGTAACATAGAACAAAAAAGGTTAGTATTTATTTCCGACTTTTGAACATTTCTCAACATTGTGAAAACAGAACCCTGTTTGGCTTAGTTGGGTGACCTGACAAACCTGGCCTGAGAGCTTAAGAACTCATCCAGTTGTCCGTCAGCGCTAGACCTCCTGTCAATGCCTGCTGACAGCATGGAGTCCTGATGGATTCGCTTCTCAAGGCCCTCCCTCTGTCTCCTTTCTGCGTCCTGTAGTTGTCCGTCAGCGCTAGACCTCCTGTCAATGCCTGCTGACAGCATGGAGTCCTGATGGATTCGCTTCTCAAGGCCCTCCCTCTGTCTCCTTTCTGCGTCCTGTAGCTGCTGCTGCTGGGCGTCCTTCATTGCCTGCAGCAGTTGCTGGAGCAGCAGTTCTGACCTCAGGCCATCCTCCAGGAAAGCCTGCAGATCAGTCATGTTCCTTTGCTCCTGCATCCCATCAGAAGTATGTACTCCCGAACCTGACGTTTAACATAACAGCTGTGAAAGTAAAAGAGGAAAGGCATTATGGAAAAACTGTTTGTAAAGACTGAACCGTTTTAGCTAGGCTAGGCTGCTTTTGGCTGTGGCTTCTTTTTGACTGTGACATCAGATTTCATGAAAGAAATGTTCCTTATGAAAATGGCTTTCACTACAGAACCAAACTAATCCAAATATAAACTAATAATTATATTATTAAGAAGGTGGTGGGGCTAGAATGTACTCTCTGCAATGCACACAAGCTTCAGAGAGCAATTTGAAGGTAGCCAAGAAATTTTTTCAATGAAGTTTAAAGAATTTTAAAGGATTTACTGAAAACCAGATCTAGAGTAGGGGTTTTAAAATTCTGAGACAGCACTCCTACATTCAAAGAACATAAAGACAAATTTGCAAGATTTCCAATGAACAGTGTCCTATAATTGGTAAATAAAAACCCCATGAGGAGTGTACTCCAACAGCACGAAATGTGAGCATGCGCAAGGGTTGCCGTAGCAACTAAACTTCTTTCCTCAACAATATCAGAGCAGTATTCTTTGTTAGTAACGTAATACATTTTACAATACTGTTTAAGAGAGGCTATTGATTTGCACAAAGTACAAACAATTAAGATTTAAGTAGTGGAATTCTGCAAAAAAATAATGTTTATATATAACCTGACGCCCCAACTACTGCAGACGTATCCAGACCATTATTCCACCTCTTCTTGCTTCACAAGACCTCCATAAATCAACACTCAAAATTTGTTACTTCGATGTTCACTGATGTTTTGCACAATCGTGTGTCGATGCTACGTTCAGTTGCTGGCGGAGTTATCGGATTCTACTTTCACTGACCATTTCAATAAAACGATGACAACAATGTTATTTTGACAATTGCAACCTTAGTAATATGGATCATGTAATTACTCCGGTCAGTGTTAAGTAAGAAATCGTATCAACCTGATACAAGCTAGAATTATTCCCACTTTAAGACTACTTGTACACAATTCATGTGCGACTTACCACTTTCCAGTTCCTATTTCCGACGAGTATATGAACTTGGCTTATGATATTTGGCTCCACCCCATGCAACCTTCTAATGCTCTATTGGCCGAATCAAAGGCGTGAAGAAGAAGTTATGTTTCTCCATGAATTTTGTATCTTGTAATCACGTTTTACCACTGTAAAAATACCGTTTTTTGATATTCAACGTTTTGATATTAGCACTAAAATACTGGGTTTACATAAATAAGGGTAGGCTGAAGGTAAACTCGTTATGATTGGTTGAGCATTACAGGAAGTATTGTATCTGTTACGTATGCCAACGTTTACAATATGGACAACGCTGCGACTAGGACATTTTCAAGGGGAATGTTTTAGTCCTGATTAAAACAACCCAACAATTCAGTGGATCTTTTTTCAGGGTTGACTTGTCCCACTTCACCTTGTTTTAAAGATGCATTCAATCACTAAATCAACGTTGTCTAGTATTGGGCGGTGGTGTGTTGCTATAAACCGGTTTTCAGGAGCTAGAATTATTTACAGGGGAGTGGCGAGTACAACAGAGCATGGGGATCGTGAAGATGAGCTCTATGATGTCGTTATATCGGGTGGAGGAATGGTTGGAACCGCTATGGCTTGTTCTTTAGGTGAGTAGAGTTGATCCCATGATGATGCTCAGACAGCCCCAGTGTTCTGATCTGCCCTATACTTTTCCCTCTAAAGGAGGAGCAACTATTCTGCTGCTGAATGCTAATTATTTTCCACAACTGCGCTTAGGGCTTTGTTGTTGTTTAAGCGTACAGCATTTCTCTTAGTTCTATGTTGCTAAAGTAAGTAAGGTATAATTAACACAAACATGTACAGGGACTTTCATTTCTTGTTGTCAATACACCACCAGTTATGCCAAAATGTAGGCTATATCAATGCTACACCCACCACAAACTAAGATATAACTAGGCTAATTCACTACCCTCAACTTCATATCATTAGTTGTCTGTTTATCATTTAGATGCAGCATCAATCATGTTCATGGAGCCTCATTATTTTTGACAGGCTTGGATCCAAACTTGGTGGGAAAGAAGATTCTGCTGCTTGAAGCAGGCCATAGGAAAGTGATGGAGAAGGTCCCAAATGCCTACAGCACGAGAGTCAGCTCTATTAGCACAGGCTCTGCCACCATCCTCACTGGTACACAACCATATTATGAAACACTATAATCATGTCCTCTGAGAAAGTAAGCTGTCTAATTCATTTCTGTTTTTCATTGGCATCCTATATTGCAGGGATCATAAGTCTACATCAGCTAGTATCCATGTCTCTTTTTTAGCAGGGATCTTAAGTCCCTTTCAGCCAGTATTCATGTCTCTTTGGGTTAACTCAATTAAGAGCTGTGTGTCAAACCAAAAGGAAGGAAGTTATACAGCTATACCAGACGAAACAGCAGCATACTTACAATGTATTATTTTATAACCCATTTTGTTGTATAAACCCTGCTTCCAAAAAAGGGTTGGGACACTTAAAGTGTAAAGAAAAACAGAATACAATTACGTGGAAATAATTTAAACCCTTTATTCAATAGAAATAGTAACGTATCAAATGTTGAAACTGAGAAATATTATTGTATCTTGGAAAAATACATGCAATTTGATGCCAGAAACACGTTCTGGCAACAGGTGAATAACATGATTGGGTATTAAAAAATAATTGCAGTGAGGATGGGGAGGGTTTCAACAAGCTGTGATAGACTGCGCGGGCAAATAGTGTGTCACATATTGTATCACAACTGAAAATGGAAGAAGTTTGGGGATCTAATCATCCTCAGTACAGACTATAATTAAAAGATTCAGAGAATCTGGAGAAATCTCTGTACGCAAGGGACAAGGGCAAAAAAACATATTGGATAGACGGGACCTTCGTGCCCACAGGCGGAAGTGTATTAAAAACATTCACAATTCTGTAGTGGAAATCACTGCATGGGCTCAGGAACATTTCTGAAAACCATTGTTAATAATAAACAACATCCAGAAACACCAGTGCCTTCTCTGGTTTTGTGCTCGTTTTAGATGGCCTGAGGCAACGTGTAAAACTGTCCTGTGGTTTGTCAAATCCACAATTTTTATTATTTTTGGGGAATCAAGGACACCTTGTCTTTCGGGCTAAAGAGGAGAGGGACCATCTGGCTTGTTATTAGTGCACAGTTCAAAAGCATGCAACCATGATTGTTTGTGGGTGCATTAGTGCACATGGCATGGATGACTTCTGTGAAGGCACCGTGAATGCTAAACAATATATATAGGTTTTGGAGCAACACATGCAGATGGAGGGCGTTGCTTATTTCTGCAGGACAATGCCAAACCACATTATCTACATACCACAACAGAATTACTCCATAGTGAACGAGTTCAGGTGCTAAACTGGCCTGCCTGCTGTCCGCAACTGTCCCCCATTGAAAAAACTTGGTGCATTATGACAAATGCAGCATAGAAAACCCCACACAAAGGTTGACATGCCCCTGTGTTTTTGTTCAGAATTAAGAATGAGCATGTATTTTTCAAAAATCAATAAGATTTCTCTGGCTCAACATTTGATTTGTTGTTTTTGTAATATTTTCAAATAGGGATAAAGGATTTGCCCATCATTGCATTCTGTTTTAATTAGCATTTTATGCAGCGTTACAACATTTATGGAAAAGGGGTTGTAAAAAAAACAGTTTTTTTGTCAACTAGAAGGGAAATACCGTAGTTGATGAAAATCAAAATACAATGATAAAGGTTCTGAAAACTCTTAGTGTAGTTAGTATATAATCCAAATCAGCCATGAGAGTGACCTTTTTGGAAACAAGGTTGTACTTAAATGCTATATTTTTTGTGTACTGCAGTACAACATAAGTGGTTCTAAAATAATACACTTTAAGTATACTGCTTTTTTGACAAGTACATGACTGCGTTTAATCACCAGTCATTTTGACGTTGGTGTATTTTGACTTCATGTCCTGTTTGAACAAGTAATTATTGTGCTTGTATGCGCTATATATAACGTTACTAAATTAGCTAAGAGTATTATATCCCAGGAAGGTTAGTAACTTGTATTATATATATTTTTTTATCTTTCAGGTGTTGGAGCATGGGATCATATTATGAAAATGAGATGTAAACCCTATCAGAAGATGCAGGTCAGTTGTTGGAGATTCTCCTTTACCTCAAAAGTGCTCTTTTATTTAGATTTGTAAAAGTTATTCCACCATGTACTCTCTCATCTCTCATTCTGCATTCACCAGTTATTTCTTGGCTATTCATTTGAAAAATGAATTTTGACTGCCATTGACTGCCAAGTCTTGTGCTGTACAATCCCGATGTCCTCAGGCATGCCGTTGTTCACAACGAAAAGCCAAACCCAATCGTGGTTTAAAACACGCATTTTGGTAATTCCTCTGCCTAATTTATACATCCTCAGAGGCCAGGATGCCACAAACCATAAAGAACAGGAGGTACATTTTAAATGACGACCGATACTCCCTGGCTGAGTGAAAGGTCTGTTTTTTTTCTTCTAACCACAGTGGCAGGGTTTTAGTTTTTTATCAGGATCAATTTTAATAAGAGTAATACATCTATTAGGCATCTTGAACTAGGCACTTATTCCCTGTGTTCACTCTACATCGTGATGAATGTAAGAAACAGGAGGTAGGAGATGACAGATGAGGGGATTTGTGGATGTCAGCAAAGAGATCCTGTGTTATAACAGTGGGTGCAGGCCTAGTCCCTTCTCTAAGATGTGGTCATTTTGTACCAAAAACCAAACCACAGGGTTTCAGTCATGGCTGGGGATGTCATCATAAAATGCAGTATGGTAATTATGGTGACCTGCCTCTCCCATAATACCTTAACTGCTTTGCCCCATTTTGTGCTTGTTTGTTTGCTGATGCATATTACAAGGATATAGAAGAGACGTGTTGAGGTTAACCTAAAAAAATATCTTCATTCGTTTTCCTGAAAAGTCACCTACTTCCTTGAAATGGAAATCATAATCCGACTTGAATTTTATAAAAGGAAATGCTTCCTGGTGGGTGATAAGCAGAGGTCTAAAAGTAAAAACACTCAGCTGTGTTTAGGTTATCTTGACCAGGTGAAGGGAGATCCTGACTAACCAGTGACCAAAGAAATAAAAATGAAACATGTATCAATTAAGATTGCTGGTTAGTTATGAACTCTCTTCATCTGGTTATTAATTCCTAAATAGGAACTTCCCAAAACTGGTGAACACAGCCGAGTACTTTTACATTGTGCATTTTACACCTCTTGTCATTAGTAAGCATTTCCAATGTTAGGATGTAAATCACTTGTTTGGGGATTTCTCCTAGCAATGAAGACAATAAGTACATAGCAACGCATTCCTTATCAACTGATGTATTATTTTACTCCAACATAAAAACTCCTTGCAATTTGAGGTTTGGTTTTATAAAAGCTTTTGAGCAGCCAACCGCTTGTCACTAGTTGCAAACTCACCGCTGTTAGTGGCTTTCTTTAGCGGTAAAACCCACAACTTTATGTTGGAAAAAAGTAGTTTAGCTGTTACTGCTGTATGATAAGGTCCCTGCTTTGGTTACAAGCCCACATAGTCACACATGAGCATATACATTTTGCTGCATTGCATTAAACATTTTTTTTTATTTACAATCTCAATAAAAGGGGCTGAATATGTCACAATTATGTTTTTCATTGTGACTTAACTGCTTTTGTATTTGGTGTATTACAGTTCTGATTGTTGGTTTGGCAACGAATGTTGACATGAATTGGCTTAAACGTTTGGATTTGGAAGATTTAGAAGTGGTTCAGCATGCTCCCATAGAACCATTTGAGCCATAGAACCAGGAGGCTGTTGATGACCTCCTAGATCTTACTTGGGTGCTTGAAGTAGAGGATGCCAAGCGTTGGCTGCCCTTGAACAACTTTGATGTTTTTAGTTCAATAAGGCTTTGCTTATTGGCTGGCTAAATATAGATAAAGGGAGTACATTCATGGTTAGAGTTGTGGACCACAGGGATAATTGGTCTGTCATTTAGGTTTGGGACGCCTGCTCAGATGCCCTGATTACATTTGATAAGGAGAACCTGCAAGATGAGATGGCATACATTGTGGAGAATGACATCATTGTGGCTGCCCTGACTAAACAGCTGGAGAATCTCTCTGGTAAGAGAAGTAGCACCACACTCACTTGCATTGAGGGTTTAAACAATAAAGCTTTCCTTATCAACTCTGTGATTTCAGTCTCTGTACGGAGAGATGGTTCGGCAGCTAATGTCACCACATTTGTTGCATCCTGCCCTGTTTGTTTGTCTTTTTTTAAAGACAATGCAGCAATTGGACACATCCATGTTGTTCCTGATATTTCAATCAAGTGCCATATTTCCAGTGTTCCAGTCAAAGCCCTGCCACTAAGGGCTGCGAATAATAACGTTTTGGACAATGGATCTGTCAATTATTCTTGCAATAAATTGGATACAAAAATATATACCAGGATTAATTGAGTGTTTTATTTATACATAAAAAGGGTTTTCAACAATGTTCTCTTTAAAACAACTTGATAAGGTGTAAAAGAAATATCAAGGGTTTTATGAAGTACATAAAAACCGTATTACAATGCTGTTTTACTCTTAAATTTGAAAGGTGCAATTCTAAACCGCTTTGATATAAAAATGTAACATTGTACATGTTAAAAATCATCAGGAATTACAGTTAGGAGCTCTAGGTTAGGAGTTCTTAAATTAGTTATGTGGGAAGTGCTTAGTTAGCATGCTTGACTGCAGCTGTAAACCAAATCCAACAAACTAGTAGCTAGTGCTGCCAGATTATATTAACACTATACCTACCCACAGACTCCACAAACAACTGGCCAAATAGTTTGTTTTCTATACAAACTTATCTGTTAATCCACCAACCCAAGGCCATTTTCTTCTGCACACTGTCATTACAAATAACCCATTTGTGCCGGAAGACACCCAATTAGCCCAGCTGTTTTGTGGTGTTACTGAGAACTAGGTAACAGCGCTTGTCTCCGTTCTTCAATGTTTTTTGTTTTCCGCTTGGTCACACAAAAGACCCAACTTATCGATTAGTTGTTGCAGCCCTATTTCACTCTATGAATTCGTTCAAGAAAGAAACATTTATTGCAGGCAGCATGTTTTTCCATAGGTGCATCACATGTCTCGTACTGTCTCCCCGCAAGCCAACATTGCAGTCCATCTGCTCTTCAAGCCAATATTTGTTCCTCATGTTCAGGGACCAGTAGTCAATCTGTGGACGGGAACGACTCTAAATAGCCAAAGCCAACTGTAATTCCTGGTCCTTTTTGTCTAAATGGTGTTTCAGATGTTTTAAGAAGGTGGAGATTTTTAGTGCAAATACAGCATGCTGACAGAAGGTGGAAATGGTCATGGTCTACTTGTCATGGTCTACTTGTAGATGAACGCTGTTAATCAAGGCCATGCGGCAAGCCAAAACCATTTAGAAGATTGTCGATGTGAGCTTCGGTAGCTGGTCCCTGCCAGAGAAGGAAACCAGTGGTGTTTTACGAGGCGGTTTGTAGATCTTCTACTGCCTCAGTCACTCTCAGCCAAACCATGCTCTCTCCTTTTCCCTTCTGGACTGAGCAACTAGCAAAGCCTTAATTAGTGTGACTAATTGTGATGAAAATTACTTACGCGTCCTTCCTTACTGCATCTATTGTCTTTGACAAACCAAAACACCATTGGTTCTGGTTTTGAGTCTTTTTTGTGTCTTTCAGATCATGTCTCGGTCCAGTACAAAACCAAGGTGGTGAAGTACACTTGGCCCAAGTCCCACCAGGTAGAAGACTCTATCCCCTGGGTTCAGGTAACTCTGGCCAACGGACGGACACTTCAAACCAAACTTCTGGTCAGTCCGACATCTGAGTATTGTTCAATCAAATATGAATGTTTTCACCTTGATGTTCTATACTGTAATCGCTGTGGTTGGTCCAGATGTTCTATACTGTAATCGCTGTGGTTGGTCCAGATGTTCTATACTGTAATCGCTGTGGTTGGTCCAGATGTTCTATACTGTAATCGCTGTGGTTGGTTCAGATGTTCTATACTGTAATCGCTGTGGTTGGTCCAGATGTTCTATACTGTAATCGCTGTGGTTGGTCCAGATGTTCTATACTGTAATCGCTGTGGTTGGTCCAGATGTTCTATACTGTAATCGCTGTGGTTGGTTCAGATGTTCTATACTGTAATTGCTGTGGTTGGCTTTTCTCCAGATAGGAGCCGATGGGCCAGAATCAATGGTGAGGCAAGAGGCAGGGATCCCCATGGTCAGGTGGAATTACGACCAATCCGCTGTTGTGTCTGTCCTACATCTATCAGAGGTGAGATCTTACAAACGCTGTAGTCGGCCCATTTTATATCCTGTCTAGAGAGGATTCTCATTCTTTTTTGATTTCCATACAGCCAACCGAGAACAATGTGGCATGGCAGAGGTTTCTTCCCACAGGACCCATAGCAATGTTACCGGTAAGTTGTAGCCTGGGTTCAAACTAGCGTATCGCTTTTTGTCTTTCCTGTTTTACCTGACGTCCCCCATGTTCCCTCCTGGCTGTAGTTGTCAGACACCCAGAGCTCCCTGGTGTGGTCTACCAGCCACCGCCACGCCGAGGAGCTGCTGAACCTGGATGAGGAGAGCTTCGTGGACGCGGTCAACTCGGCTTTTGTGAGTCCCAGACATGACCCCAAGAAATATGCTAGTGTCAAAGAGAAACAACAACACAGCAGCAAAACAACAAAACACAGCAGCTAAACAAATTGATATTTCACACCTGTGATTTGATTAGACCATTTATGAATGGCAATGCTCTTAAATGAAATACTAAATTGAGCACACTTGAAGTGCGCCATCATACCGTTTCGCCAATGCCAGTGGGTGCGTTTCCCAAGCCAGCTATTTTTACCGGTCCTGCCCGATGGGGTCACCATGGTTGAGTCATGTTTGGTTTTAGGCCTGGTTTGCTAATTAAACCTGCGGTCCGCCAGCACTGTTCATTACTGCATGGAATGTTTTGTGCACTAAGCTAATTGAACGGCACGGCCTGACCAGCTTCTTTTAATTAGCAAGGATCCTGTCACGCTGCCAAAGCGTTTTGTTAGAGGAAAAGTAGGCTCACTCTGCATTTCGTCTTCAGCTCGCCTCTTTGTTAACTTCTCCATGGTCTCCCCCATTGTTGTCTACCTCTTGTGTACCACCCTCCCCTGTCTCCGTCTCTCTATCTGGGTTAACGGTCTGCCAGTGGAGTACCGAGAACCACAGTGGGCTTGCTGAGACTGCCGGCTCTCTGTTCCGCACTGCCTTGTCGGTCCTCATGCCGTCTGCGGGCTCCACCCGCCAGCTGCCACCCAGTGTGGCCGGGATCGGCCCAAAAAGCCGGGTCGCGTTCCCCCTGGGCATGGGCCACGCGGCGGAGTACATCAGGCACCGGGTGGCCCTTATCGGGTGAGTCATAACTCCCCTCTGTGGGACGGCGGAAAGCCCTAGGAAACTGTGACTCTTATTTAACATTTTGCTAAATAAAAAATGTATCATAGAAATTGTTGGCGCCCATTATAAAGATGAGTAAACAAGCTTGTTACTGGGTTAAACTTATAATGCTGTTGAGCAAGGCCTCCAGAACAAGTGGATCACATTGCCCCTTAACATCAAAGGTCCACGACCATATCTTACTTTAGGTTTGGGATACTTTTTCTGCTCGTGTATTATCGTATCAACACAGGCTTTCATTAAATCACCTTAATTTCCCCACATTCGTTCTCCATAGACTCGCATTCATTCCCTATTGATTTCTATTTATTTCTAATGGAGCGCCATGCATTTGTTGATTATAGCATAACCATCAGGTGGAGACTTTGTGGGGGCGTTTGTGCCACATGCCTGTCAGTTCTGGTTGCAGTAGGCCTCACCATTTTGCATTAATAAGGATTTGAATCGAGACCTCGCCCACAATCATTTTAATTGTCTCAAAAGTCCCAAGATGATATATACCAAGCTGCGTGAAGATCGGTGCAGCACTGAAGATACCGTTTAGTGTTCTAGGCTAAATTAAAAAAGACTGAAATCCAAGACCTGGGTTCTGTTTGGGGGGTTCATGAGGCAAATTTGTTCATTAAGTAAAGAGGGGCCTGTGGACTGAATTTCAGACATCTAGGTCGTACGGAGGGGAACTTCAGTGTTCTGTGCTGCGGCTGGACCTGTGTCTCTTAGTATGCACTCAGAGATTTATCCAGAACAACAACAAAGCTCCTTTAGACGTTGCAACATCATAATTGTCGGCTCCCTGTAGTAATTTCTACGTTCCAACGGTCGACTCTTGGTGGGTTGACACGCGCCTCGCACAGCAGGCTACCTCGCTGTTGGCTGTTCCACCCGCTTCAGCCAGCTTCAGCTGCTGCCTTTCACCTCGGGGAAACGCTAGTGTCAGTTAGACCTGATAACAAGAGTGCAAGCGAATTTACTAAAACATCTACACTGAAAGTTCACCCGCCGTATTTAGCATTGTTGGACATATTGAACAGATTTGAATGTTTTGTTATTCTTGTAGTTCTACATCATATTTTGTTGTAAATGTAAAAGAATTGTTGCATTTATTCCAAATATGTTGATCTGCAAAAAAGACTATGCACATATTTTGCGGCCCAGAAAGTTGATGTCTGTAGGGTCCATAGTGCCTAGTCCTAGAGCAGACAAAATACTAATCACAAGGTGTTTCAATAGAACCACCAGTGGTACCAATGATTTGTGTAGTTATGTTTAGTGTCCTGAATATGTGGCGACGACGTTTACATTCAGTTTTGTCTGTCAGGGATGCAGCCCACCGCGTCCACCCTTTAGCTGGTCAGGGAGCCAACCTGGGCTTTGGAGATGTGGCCTGTCTCACTCAGGTCCTGAGCCAGGCCGCCTTTGATGGGAAGGATCTGGGTAAGCGACTGCCCTAAACGGACACAAGACACAGCAGCCATAGTCTGTGGTTTCTCATAAGCTCTTTTCCATAGCCCAGACCAGGACGCTTGCTGTTGGTCTTGATTATAAAAAGAACCAGCTTTCGTCCAAAGTTTCAATAATATTTGTTTTGCCTATTGGGCCAAGTGCTGCACATTGCGCTTTTAGAGGACACATTCTCCTATGTGAGATGCTTGAAATTAGGAAAACGTTACAAACGTGAACCCCCTGCCTTCCTGATGCCTTGGGCCCCCCGGGGGGGTTGGTTCTCCTCTGTGTTGTGCAGGGGCCATGCAGCACCTGTTGGTGTACGAGACGGAGCGCCAGAGACACAACCTGCCCATGATGGCTGCCATCGACCTGATGAAACGACTCTACTCCACCAACGCCGCTCCCATGGTCCTCCTACGCACCTTTGGCCTGCAAGCCACCAACACACTGCCAGCCGTAAAAGTGGGCTCTCTCTCTGTCTCCCCCCCAATCCCGAATGTAATGCCCCTCACCCAAGTATATGCCCACCCCAGCGTACACATCTACATGCATGAGGCGTCCACCAAGTGAACCCCCAAGTGTTAGGCCACCTGTCAGCAAGCCCCACCTTGGCTTGGCCTACGACCCTAACCCCACCTTGGCTTGGCCTACGACCCTAACCCCACCTTGCCTTGGCCTACGACCCTAACCCCACCTTGGCTTGGCCTACGACCCTAACCCTACCCCCACCTAGGCTTGGCCTACGACCCTAACCCCACCTTGGCTTGGCCTACGACCCTAACCCCACCTTGGCTTGGCCTACGACCCTAACCCCACCTTGGCTTGGCCTACGACCCTAACCCCACCTTGGCTTGGCCTACGACCCTAACCCCACCTTGGCTTGGCCTACGACCCTAACCCTAACCCTGCTGGTTTGATTACATGGCTTCTCAGTGCTGCCTGTAATTTCCATGGTCGTCAACCTACTACCACGGCAGCTAAGTTTAGCCTCAAATTTCGTGTTACTCTAAAATGTGTGGGTGGGGTGCAGGGCTGGCCCCAGGGCCGCCTCCCGGTGGTGTTGGCCTGTGTTTTCACACTGCACCGCTCATGTGAAATGGCTTCAGTCCCTACTTAGTGATTCAGACCAAAGCCACTGTAACTGGTCGTAAAAGGCCATTTCTTTCTAGAGACCCAAGTTTATGCTTGACATTTTTCCATAATAAATGTGGAGTTTTTCGCAGTTTACAAATCTTGTTTATAGATGTTGGTAGTGCCACTTCTTACACAGAGCGAAGACTTTCTTGTTGCCACTGCTGATGGATCATGTTGACAGGTCTGTGGATGAATACATTGAGTATGCTACGGTCTCATCTGTGGATGTTCTTTGTTGTCTTTCCAGGAGCAGATCATGGCGTTTGCGAGCAAGTGACACGTCCTCTCGGCCTACAAATGTAGTATTTTGGGAATCCAATGATTATATGCCTTAGTGCCATTTTGAATGGAATGTAAAAGTGTATATTAATAAATTATATTTTATGCTCTGCTATATCTTAAACATAGATGTTTGCATTTTTTTATAGTATGTTGGGGGGGGTTGCCAAGTCTGCCTTTGTATCACAGTTTCTCATTGAGATATTCTTGCAGCAGAAGTCTTTTGTGGGAAAACATATAAACCAATTATGCTTTTAATATATTTTATTGAAGCATTTGTGTATAATGTATACAGGCATTTACTTGGATCAGGTTTTCTTAAAATAATGTGATTAACATGATCAGTCATCGAACAGTTCATTTCATGGTGAACATGCTGCCAACATTTATTTATTTGCCAAGTGAAAATGAAATGCTTTTACTGGTTAGTATTTCACTAATTCAGGTTTACTTTGTAATATTATATACAGCAGTAGTTATTAGTAGTAGTAAATTTCTGCTACTGGACAGATAGCGGCTATTGCTGCATAGGCTAATGCATTGCACAAAGAGCAGTTATACAGCAATGTACAGATTGAAGCAGCATTTAAAATAAGTAGGATCTGAGTTTTAAATATTTGTACATTTCACAAGAAAAATGCTCCAATTTCAGAGCTTTACAGCTATATATTAATTATGGGTTAGGGATTGCCAATATCTGACATTGCTGCAACTAAATATATGTTGTTAAGACTCGAAAGGTGTTGCGTCATGGTACACTAGATGTATTTCGGGATTCTGCTTGGATCTCAGGTAAATGGCCATTAGAATGACTTAATAATAATAATTACCCGCTGCATTAATACAGCAGGTTCGGTAGTTCAGCCATGGTGGATGGAACAATTACCGTTTATTTCTCCGCTATAGTCAACGCACAGTTCACAACAGTCAAAAACCCAACACACTTGTGTGATTTCATTCAGCTAGCCAATAAAAAAAAAAGCCTATATCTACATAGATGGCTCTTTTAAAATATGGGCATCTATGTCAATCATACAAAATAGTATTAATTTATCAATACAAAAGTAATCAGTGAGAACAATATCATCTCTCCCATTCTTTACCCGCCCCCTGAGTTGTGGAAAATTGGCCCACTCCTTTAACATTTATTAATATGTACAACTCTGTAGACAACGTCCAAGAAACAAATCTTAGCTACAGTATCTGCAGTTAAAGTGTTATGTGCGAAGTATGAGAGGAGACATTTTTGGTTACTTAATTACAAACAATATATGCTGTAAGTCTTGTGAGGGGATTTTATTTTTGTTCACCTTTCCTACAGTATGATTAAGTGGAAAGCTATTTTTAAATAGAACGAGTTGCAGGCATTCAGAGCTGAAGACTGAAGTTTGCATTTCTTTCTCCAAATATTCCACTGTACTTTCCAGTGCACTCCAGAGCCACAGTGAGCCCCGGCCTTATCTAAATACCCGACTATCCGCAATGCATCACGCTAACTACTCTACATACTCCAAGGTAGCCAAGTAAGACAGCATTTCAGGTCAGATACCCCTAAGGGAGCCAAAATGTAAACGCTTTACAAAAATAAAGTCAACTCACTAATTATGGGTTAAACATACAGTAGAAATAGCTGTCCTTCCTTATAAAAAATATAGTGATTTCTTTGTCAACATTGCTTTGGATTATTTGTAGAAGGGTGCCAAGGAGGAAGGGATGGAGAGAGGGGAGTGGTTGGCTGAAGGAGCCTGTTAATGCCCCCAGGAACAGGCTGTCCCCCCTCAGCTCCTGCGGGCGGCTACGCCAGCTGCCCTTAGTGGATGTTGAGGTTGTTGAAGTGATCGAATGTGGCTCCCAAGGCCCAGCTTGTCTCGACGTTGTTCACCTTTTTGGCGAGCTGCGGAGAAGAAACGATAACAATGCACTGTTTGTCAAGCGCCTCGATGTGAATAGGTGAAAACCTGTCTCCTCCCCGGGTGTCCAGTGACCTCTTCCTGACTCCTCACCTGAAGTACCGTGTTGTCCTTGAAGCCAAAGCCCTCCTTCAACAGGCAAGTGATATATGTCATGTCCATGCAGAGAAAGGGGCTGATGGGACGGTACTTGGTCATCTTGTTGCACACTGAAACGACAGACGAATTGGCGCTACATCAACAACATACCACCGTATCGGGGGATGTCTCGTGCCACGTTCATAGCAGGGGGGGTCAAGCAGCAAACCATGTCGGACTTGTACGCAATATTATAGAAAGCCGGTGATCTTGTTTTGATTCGTCCGTTTGTTTAGCTGACTGGGGCGAGAGGGTGTGAGAGGAGCAAAGGGTCAGCACTTGTCTGGGGCTGAGTGGCAGGGCCCCACAGCCTGGCGGGACACAGTGTTTCTCTCCGTCCCGGCCCCTGGGTCAGGTTGGGTGTTGTGTGGCTGTTAGGTATGAGAGACAGGGCAGCCCAGGTCAGCTGGCCGCCAACCTGCCTGATGCCTGTCTGGCCCATCCCAGCCGTGTTTCACCAGACCGTGTGACACTGTCCTCAGAATGCCGGCCCACTTTACGTAACGCGCCTCGTTGCTGCTAGCTGTACACCTATAACAACACGGGCATTCACTGTGCTACGAGCTCCCACGGACTCACCAAGGCTATGTCAATCTAAGAAAGACAGGGATTTCCACATCACATCGGGTTACAGTTGTAGATGTAGAATATCAATGTGTACGTACAGCACAATGGTCGAATAAGATAACAGATAAACAGATAAACAAATTTAATCTAATGGTTCTTGATTATATTTGAAATTACACAGAAAAGGGCCATTGTTCCAAGTTCCATTTGTGCCAAGAGGTTTGGGCACTACCGAGGTTGAGTATTTGTGTGGGTTAGAACGGCAGGCAATATCCAGTGCAACTTTATTTGGGTGAGGAACATTTTTTCTTGTGAAATTGTTTGAGTCTAATATGGACATTAGCTCCAGGATGTGTTGTTTTTCACTGTGTACTGTATCAATATTGTCATCTTGTGTCTGGGCTGAGAAACAGGACTCTCACCTTCTTTGGCTCTCTTCTTGAAATCCCTGACTTCTACCATACCACCGCGATTCCCATCTGTAAAACAAAAACCATAAAGCCCACTTTTTCCACATCTGCTACAACTATTTTTTCTCTCATTTGTTTCAAATCGGTTATATGTTTTTGAAGAGAAAACCACAACAACTTAAGTTTCATTGGGTGCCTAGCTCCTGTTGATCTTGTGTCTGTCTAATGTTCTAATGTGTTCACTCACCAATAAGGCCCGACTCCACAGCTCTGTCAAAGTAGTAGGAGAATGCGTAAAAGACACTGCTGCCTTTTATCTCAAACGGCTGGTGCACAATGCCTTTCACCACCTTCATGACCTCATAGTAGCACAACTTATACCCCGCATAGCCTGCGTAGAGAAACAGAGAAGCATTCACCACCAATGTGTATGTTAGCTTAATAATAAATGCACAAAGGCACCGACAACAAAATATTGATTTTCCGGTGAGAGTGACATGAGTGAGTTTGCTGCAAGTTTGAGTCAGAATGCCCTGGGAGATCCCATGGGCTTCAGTATGAGGTCAAAACGGGGTTAAGGCTATGGGCTCTCCAGAACTTTACACTTGAAAATCCCCCAAATGACTTTCACAGCACCCTGGGATTGGCTGGTCGGTTACAACCAGGGAAACCAAGTGCTGACAAGAGTAGCACTTAGCACAGCCCTGTTGGGTTATCTATTTTTACCACATAATTGAGAGCGGTCAACTTCAAGCCTCTCGTTACACAGAAAAATAACAGGTCTGGGACTAACCCAGTATCTTTTGGCTACATGACTGTGGTATGGGAGTGTTGCATTATTTGCAGAGTTAACTGACAATTTTCTTCTCATTTAAATACAAGGTTTGCTCTATTATAACTGTTCAAAGCCTGTGTGCAGAAAGAAAGAATGACAAAACATGCATTTTGCACCACAGTACATTTGGCTCCAGTGGGAAAATGTTCTCAACTTGGATTGAACTAAACTGTAGCACTGAGCTATCTGTGAATAATTGATTTCTAGATTAGTACATCATACAAATAAAATATTTCTGAAATAAAATTTCTCATGTTGCACTTACCATCAGGAATTCCACTGACTTTGTAGGTGATTCCCCCAAAGGTCCAGTCCTCTCTAAACTTCTTAGGAAGACAGGAGCTTGTGAAAACCTTCCAATCCAGACCTTGAAAAGTAAACAAGATTGGTTTTAAACATCAAATGTAAATTAAGTGTGTCTCACAGTGATATGCAAATCTATCAATTCATCATGAACAGACTGCTTTTAGCTTCACTAATATTATCACATAGTTACCATCAGCTCCCAAAGCACCAAGGGTTGCCAATCGAGCCGCAACAAGTCCATTTCCAAGGTAGCTGAACAAGGAAAGAAATGCACAACACACTCATGACATTGCTAAAGTAAGTCGGGATAGTGTTTTGCATTGTATTTCATGCTACATACACTAGCTGTTGTGCCAATGGTTGACTGACCTGTGTGTATATAGTTGTAGAGTGTGGTTGAACATGTTGATGTTGGCAATGTAACTGGCTGGGGCGGAGTAGACTGTCTTCTGTTGGAACAGATAGAGGATGTCTAATAAATACCAGTTATTCTTCAAAAAATGTCAACAACAGCAGAGTTAGATATTTACCTTTGATTTCGAGTTCAGTTCAACATTTACCTTTGATTTTTTTGTTCAATTCAACATTTACCTTTGATTTCTTTAGTTCAGTTTAACATTTACCTTTGATTTTGGAAGGAAAGTGATCTGGGTAGATCCTCCCCCCAAGTCCAGGATTCCCACTGTCTTCTTGGTCTTGGCATACAAGTGACCTTAAACCAATGAGCAGAATGTCAAATACACATTAACCAGGAAATAGAAAATGACTGACAGGAGGCTTTCCATCACAGCCATGATATGCAGAAGGTAGAGACTGTACTGCATATTGACCACAGTGCATACATTCATTTTCTAACCATCTGCTTTAGACTAAGACTGCCATTGTCTTTGGCCACAAAGAGGAAGAAGGCAAGTTTGGGATTACAGGAAAGGTTTAAGTCCCTCTTATTAAGATAATACTCTCCAAAAAGTAAGGGGAATTTTGCATCCCATCTTGACCAGATGGTGGCCAACATGACTCAACATAACACTGTCAGACAGGAGACAGGAGTCTTTCACTGCACATCACCTGTGTGCAGTGTAAACCTCAGAAATGACCCAACTGACCACTAACACCTCTTTAGCAAAACATGAGCAATGCCTTACCTGTCAAAAAGTTCACTGTTACCCAGGCCAGGACTCCTGTGAGAGAACAAGGAAATCGAGAGAGTTATTAGTGAAATATATTTATTTTCAACTGTAAACTCTCTAGTCTGGTCATTGGTAGTTACAGATACATATTGCCAGTTTAATACATTCCTAGAGGACACACGAGAGGTTAAATTCAAAAGAATATATTGATTTTGCAGGTAGTACATGAGGAATCTTTTTCTGACATGGGTTGGATAGACCAACATTTCTGTGTCAAATCTCTTGTTCTGGCTCCCATAAAGTAAGACTAATGAATTGCACATCTGATGAAATATGAGTTAGTGTGGATGATGTGGAGGATCACTTAAGCTTGGGTGGGGGAAGACAACCCAGACAAGATTACTCAATAGCAGTAGCAATAGAGCTCTAATAAAAACATGTTATGACAGCGTTGGTAGATACAAACCACCTGATTTGACAGTAGTACAGCGATTACCTCAGGGGTTCCCAAACCTTTCTGGCCCATAACCGAAACCGGTGTATCACAACCACATGTAGTGGCTAACAGAACTCACGTGACCCTGATTCTATGTGCCAAGCTATTTTCTTTTTACCAGTTTCTCTAGCGATCCCATTTTCAAATCAGGCGATCCCACATAAGGCCATGACCGCTAGTTTGAGAAATGCCAGTTAAGCTCGTGTAACTCATGTCTCCAGTTAAATGATTGAATGAGTTTTACTCTTTACCAACATATCCACAATACCACAGTAGCATAAAAAGAAAATGAGAAACAGATGTCTGTGACATACCTTCATTCGTTCCGTTCATTATGGAGACGCTGTTGTTTGGTACAAAGAAGGGGGACTCTTCAAATACTTCCCGAACCTACGGAGACAATTCATGATGACAATGCATATTTACAAAGAACACGCTGAATTCATGTCTGACGTTCCACATGAATGAGGAGTATGGCGGCATTAATGTAACAAGCGCGTAGCGGTTTTACATCCCGATCCGTGGTGGGGAATTGTGGTTCCTCTGCCAATCGGTCTGAGCGAAAACGTGCCTTACCTCCTCCAGCAAACCATTTGCCTTTTCCTCGGGCAAGAGGCGCAGCCCAGCTGTGGCTTTCAGGACCACAGGGGTCTTCCTCCACTCGTTCTCTGGCACCGTCTTCTTAGCCACCTTCAGCAGAGCTCTGATGGTGTTTCCACCCTGAGTGGGATAACATACATGAACAGATGATTCCCTTATTCGCTGGAACGCCCTCAACAGTATCACAATGACCTCAGTAAATTAAATATGTAGTATATTTCTGTATTCAGTTGTTTTAAGGATTATATGTTTTCTCCACTTATGCTCTTCACATCATCTGGTCCCAAAGGCGGTAGAATACAGATGAAGTGATTGCATCAGCAGAATCATTTCATGTAATTACAGTTACACTGCTGACTGTCAAATGGCATTTGTGGACTGTGGACAAACCTCTTAATTCCCATAATCCCTAAATGAGAAAATGATAGACATGGAACATACCTCTTCGGGCTTATCTTTATAGGCAGAGAGACCAGGCTTCACTGCATAATACATCTCATGGTCCAGAACTGGGAGCTCAACTAAAAAGAGAAACAGGGTATTGGGTGGGATGCATTCAATAGTTAAACAAGATATACAAAATGTGTGAAATAATAGAACTGTTACATTTAAGCCTGCCTTTAAACTGGCTCTCAGTCACATAATTGGTTAAGGCTGTACAATCACTAATGTTAACGATACATTAAAAGAAATACATAAACAACAATTCACACCCGCAGCCACTTGGTCGTCTTGAAGTTTTCAGTCGACTGCTTTTCTTTTTAAGTTACTCAGCAGCTTCTAGGTTCAGTCCCGTTCACGCTCGCTCTCTCCGCAACACGTCAACGACACATGTTTGTCTTGACACCTCAGAACAAATAACCCAACAGCAAACACAGACTCTCCGGACCGAGCGTAGAGCCTTGACGGCTCCTAGGAACGAGGCTGGGAGAGACTGGGTGAGGAATAAAGAGAGAGCGAGGGGAAACACTCACCCGGGTCTTTCTGGATGAATCTGTAGATGTGGATCCGGGTGCCGGTGCTCCCGGCGTCAAACATGATCCCATGGAAGGTGCGGCTGACATTGACGGGGTGGGAGACAGGCATGACGTCGGGCAGGAGGTTTTCAGGCAGGAGGTTTTCCATGTTAGCAGAATGTTCGCGGTGGACCGTCTGGCGGTGATAGTAGGTTGCATCCGCTACGTGGTTCCAAGCCAGAACCCACATGGACATTACTGTAAGCACTATCTGCAGGGCCATCGTTTTTTAAAGAGCGAAGGAAAACACTGATACTTTGGTAGAAGCTAAGTAGTTTACTCTAAGGGGGGATGAAAAGCAGAAGTTAAAGTGGGTCTTTTTCAGGGATGCAGCAGGAAAAAGCGATGGCAGCAGCTTGCAAAGGTGAGTATGGGAGGCAAGCAGAGAGGCAGAGTGGGTAGCAATGCTCACTCAGGACTGTCTGGTCATCTATTTACAGTATATAAAGACATAAGAGCTTGGCATGAGGCCACACCATCATAGGCCATCCACCAATCCTGTTGCGTTCCATCTCAGTTCCTTCAAGAGTCCCCCCCTTCTTACAGAACTGGAAACTGAATACCTGCTAACCAGCAGTGTTTCTATTTTTTCCGATTACTAAACTGGTTAACATTACACAGTTTTCTTTCTCTCTTAATCTTTAGTGGGCAGACTAGAGCCCCAAAATCCCCCTAGAAGAAAGAAAGAGGATATATAAAGACATCAAAACATGTTGCTTGCAGAAATTTGAAGCAATGGTTTTAAAATACATTTAATTGGTGCACTTTAAGACTTACAGGCAATCTTGCAGATTACTACAATTCCTTCCCTGCACAATGTCTTGACTTTCATATGCACACTTTACAATGACTCATGATCACCTTAATTGCTTTTATTAGCATGACAAAATAAATAAATTATTTCAGAGTAGATTACAATGTTTTAAGATTTCCATTGCATATTAAAACATATGATTTATATTTTCAACTATACATTGTACCAGTATATTTACTTAATAAACTGATTCAAATGTATTTGTTTCTAGTCTTGGTTTAATGTTTAAACAAAAGTAGACATTATCTAATCTACTGTGGGACATGTGGTGAGGACATCAAATTATATTAAAATCATAAAAAAATAGGAAACCCCAAATGTTTCAGCAGAATGTTTGAATTCAGACAGAAAATATGAGTCACTGCGAGGCAAAGGAGTTGCAACATGGATTCTGCATTACTACCAGCCCAAGTCAAGAAAGGCATGGCCAACTTTATCAGGGTATGCACAACAGTGTTAATTGTGGCACATTTTCAATCAAATCTAGTCCTAGTCATTTTGACTGGATAATTATGTATGTAGAATTATTTGGTCTAGTTATCAAAATTTCGAAAACAGTGAGGCATTTTAGTTAATTATTTTACATTTTACTCATATCAAATGTGTTTTCTCATTATCTTACAGTAAACATATTTCACTTACGTCTGGGAATAAAATGAACCTCTGCCGAATTAATGTAGTTAGCTAAAAGCGTGTAAAACTGTCAAATTCAACCGTGCTAACCACATCTTTTGCAAAAGATATCTAGCCAAATCGACTAAAATGAACCAACAGTCCAATATCAATAAATGACTCGTATTTTGACCGGTGTTATTTCATAAACAAACAAGTCTCGATTTGATATGGCATACTTTGACCAAGGGCTTGCTAAAGGTGAGTAGATTAGGAATCAATTTACCTGATCAATTTACATTAGCGCGGTTTAGGCTTCGTTGTTGCGCTGCTTGTGATTTTCAGAGGATAAAAAGCACACCTTAATTCAACGTGTCTCAAATCGTGCTCTTAATAAAGATCTCCCTGCATTTACTGTCATTTTGTGCGAATTGCACATATAAAAAAAAGTTTTTTTACTAAGATTACAACATCAAGAACATGCTGCAGTCTTGAAAACCCTAACAAGCCTTTTAAAAGAGATGAAATCAAGACCCAATTTACCCTCCCACCAACATAAATGCTGAAAGAATGTAAGCAATAATCTCACTCCCACTCATCCTTTGCTAACCACAAGCTTTACAAGGAAATAATATTTAAGGCAAGTTTTACAGAAGAAACCATGAAAAGCAAGGGTGGCTGGTCTTCGTTTTAAGTGGGTGGTTGGCAAGACATCTCTAACCAGTGTATCAGCAGAAGTATTGAAATGCACTGTAATGTTCTGCCTTTCAGCTCACCAGAGGCCCTGCTAAATCTGAGACCTTGTTTGAACTGTGCTATGAACCAGACTGTGATATTCTTTACTTATTCCATAGAAAGCTAGAAGGGGTGCGTCCAGACAGAGTCTGTGCCCCCTACGTTTTTGTTTCCTCATAAACATTGCAAATGGTATGTGAATTAGATATGCCCCCTCATTTATGAAAAATGCCTCCTCAGTCACAACATCCTGCGGCCTGCACGGCACAAGTGGAAAACAGGGTGGAAACATGTCCAATTGAAATATTTCGAGATGCACCCGTCTAGCTGCATTGGTGTCAGCCAGCTCTGCTTCTGCTACTAAGGAAACCGGTCGGTCACACAGTCGAGAAGAGGGTGAGTGAAGCACAAACTATGGAGACATTTGTCACCCAGCTAAACTGTGAGGGTGTGAAATTGAGAAGGGATGAGGCAGCCAGTGGTCCTGCAGCAGGATTTAAAGAGGGCAGAGAGGAGGTCCTTGGCAGGGAGAAGGTGGAGCTTGGCACCAGCGTTTACCCATCATGCCATTCCAATCCCTTCCTGGGACACTCCACTGTGCAGCACACTGTTCCAACACTGTAATTTGGACTAAAAATATTGCACTTTCTTTCCTCCTTCCTTTTTCCAAATACTGTGGCTAGTTTTTTCCAATCCTGCGGCTCACCATTATGGTTAATTCACCCCTATCAAAGCATATGCTGGACCTCTCATTGACTTCCCATCAATTTAAGAACATTTGGATCGGGCACCAATCCTCTATGAGCCAACTTAACAGGTTGCTGGCTTCTCACACTCAAGAGCATAAGATGTAATGTATAGAGTAACTTGACAATGTGTCTGCTTTCCCCTGTGCTGCTATCTCCAGGGTCCATTGAGGGAAGAAGAATCTTGCCCTTGACAAAGACAATGTATTCTCCTGTATAATTACATTTGACATTCAGAAATACAGTAACCTAAACTAAGTACTTCAATAAAACATGATGTATGAAATGTTTTGATCTTCTGATCCTGGGGAGCTTTTGTGTTTACAGCATGAGTCAGGAAAAATATGCCATACCTTCATGACCCAATTACAATGATATTAGATGTCGGACAAGTTCTAACCAATTGAGGTCAAACGCTAGGCTGGAAAAAGTAAATAGAAAGTTCCACATATCACCGTTATGTTTGGAAATAGATAATAGATTGAAAGTACCTTTTCAAATAATGTAATTTGAATTGTACACAACCATGCTTAGTTGAAGCATATGTAAATAATATATATCTATATATGTTCCTTAGCCTATAGGACGTTGGAAGGGACGATTTGAACTTGTAATGTAATGTAATGTACAATTCATATCCTCTGACCACACTTATTATTCATAAAAGCATTCTTGGAGGTGGATCACTCTAGTAGTAGTTGTAGGATTTTACAGTACCAAGGGCTAGTCTGTAAGTATGCTTGACCATTGGGGGAAAAGGTTACTGCATCAATACTGCAATGCAGATTTGGTTGAATTGAACCCCAAGTGTTTATAAGATGAGAGATGACCCAAGCTTTGGAATCCAAGGCTTGCAATCTATTATTAATATGCTGCAATGTTACCCTCAGGAATTTCATGTTTGCGGGTGTCCTACCCTGAAACTATTGAAGAGACCTAAACCTTGTCATTACAATTCCAATGATAATGACAGCTTGGAAATGCTTAGGGTTATTTCAGTTCTCTACTCCCTGTCATAGCAATTTGCTTTAAATTTAGTCCCTAAACTCTTCACATGATCAAAGTGCAAAAGCTATATGCTTAAATGTACAGTAACTACACTCCAACATGCCATTTTTGATACACCTTTTTGTTCAATGTTTAGTTGACGATGGACCTTGGACACCCTCCAGTTTCTCTGGATAGCAGAATTTGGATTTCAGTTGAGCAAGGCCATTACAGTGGCTTTGGATTTAAATGACATGCACTAACTTTACATTGTTTATTTCAGTTGGTTGAGGTTCTCAGAATCTGCTAAGTCAACTGCAATTTGTTGAATTTTTCTCCATAATTTATGTAATCAAACAAAACTGCTTTGTGATCCTGATGTCTATGTTACCAGTCAGTGGTCCAAGTTTCTTCCCAGGAAACAAATAACTATATTCCCCTGAGACGAAACGCACATTGTATACTATAGTAGGTGAACCCCTTGAGCAATAACATGTATATTTGAGTTTTTTTTAAAACACTCTTTTTATCTGACATAAGACGTTTGCAGTTCCATGTTAGTTTAGAGGAAATCTTGTATCATAGTATCAGGTGGATAAGTAATTGGCTACCAAATTAATTAATTAATCAAAAGAGGGATCTTTAGAGTTTTGACCCGACACTCCTAAAGCTCCCCTCTTTGATTGGTAAAGCCAGGGGTTTCTATGGAAACAAAATTGTAAACAAAGTTTCCCCTGTGACCTAGCTTAGCCTACGTATCAAATTTGTTCTTATCTTCATTCACGTTACATTCATAGAAAATGCCCAAGAAGAAAGGGAAAAAGGGAAAGAAAAGCAAAGGGTAAGAACTTCTTTTTTTCTTTCGCGCCGTTGTCCTCGCTTGAATTCGGCCATGAATTAGCGCATGGGTTCTAGTAATGTAAACATTTTATCTCGAGCATGCTAGTTTCATGCAAGTCCACAGACACTGTAGTTACGCACCTGTTCGTTAACGTACTAAAGTTTGCCCAAATTGTATTTCTAGAAAAGGAAAGAATGAAGGTAAACAAGAGTCGAAATTCGATAAAGAGTCAGACATGGAAAAGGCAAAGGCCAATGCAGCTCTTTGGGAAGCCAGGCTGGATGTGACTGAAAACTCTCGGGTGGAATACCGCGAAGCCGCTCGCAGGTTGGCACGAGCCAACGAAGAGCTCACTAACCAACAGTATCGTGCAGAGAAGGACACGGTGGAAATAATTGCCTTCTTAAAGAAGAAAGATGTTGAGAAAGAAGAAACGGTTATTTTTTCCAGATAATCTTTATATTATTATAATCTTGCAGCATGGTTTTCTTTTGAGCGTCTACTAACATTGTGTATACTTTTTTGGTGCAGATTACAAGGCTCGAAACACAACTTAAAAACCAAAAAAAACAAGCACTTGAAGATACTGAAAAACTGGTAAGTATTTTTTCTTTCAGGTTTGGTTCCCAAGTCAAGATCAGGGACATTTATTGTTTTGCTAAAACTGCTGATATAATGCACCCTGCCCATCATAATTATTCATTGTCCTGCAATACTCAAGAGGGCCTTGTTGGTTTTATGTCATAAATACCGCATCTAAAAATGCTGTAGTGTCTAAACAATGCTGTTATTTTTTTTAAAAAGAAAACAAACAAATAAAATGTAGAAACAAGGCCCTACTAGTTGAGCCATATAATCTCAAATTATGGTTTGTCATGTAGCTACAGACAAAAAAAACAAAAAATGTGTAAGGTCTGGAACAAGGGTCAGCAACTGGGTTTAGCTTGGCCTAGAATATTCTGAGATTGGCCTATGATGTTCTGAGATTGGCCTACAATGTTCTGAGATTGGCCTATGATGTTCTGAGATTGGCCTATAATGTTCTGAGATTGGCCTATGATGTTCTGAGATTGGCCTATGATGTTCTCATTGGGGCCGGAATATAAATTACGCTGCAATGAGTAGTCTAAACTACAAATCAATTAAATGGTAAAAACAATGTCTAAAACATACAAACTTAAACATACAAATATTTTAATACATCATTGTTTTGATATCGCTTAAGTTACCCATCTTTTAAGTGTTATACATTGATTGTGCTGGTATGCCACTTGTATCTTGTATTTTGACAATACATTTCTACCAAGAAAAATACATTGATTGCAGTAAAAATTATTTCAATATCTGACTGCCTTTGTAATGGGTAAACAAAGTGCCGCCTGGACTTTAAGCCCATTGTCATTGTGCTTCAAAAGTGCTTGAATGCAGATTCCCAAAAATATTTGTCGCTGTCCAGATGCTTTCAGTTCACTGTATATATGTCTTTGATTTTGGAGATATTGACAAATAATTTCACCACAAAAGGATTGATTGTTGCAGGTTACAGAGTACACTCTCAAAGTCAGTGAGCTGGAGGAGAAGTTCAAGAAGAGGTCCAGCGAGTTCAGGATGATACAGGGTGAACTGAAGATGATCAAAGAGTTTCACAAAAAGAAAGCCCAGATGGAGCAAGAGCTAAGCAGTGTGAGAAACAATGGAAAGAAACCTTTCTGGACAACACTTAGTACCACTCTTATTTGTGTGTTCACAGTTCAATCAGTGATGATCAACTCTTTTTCTAGATTAAAGAAAGCATGTTCATTGCGGACAGAGAGCACAAGGAAAGCTTAGCTAAGATGGAGCACAAATTCTTCAGCGAAAAGGTATGACCGCTTTAAATGTATGCACTATTTTTGTACAACCCAAAATGTTTTTGCCAGTGCAAAATTAACTTGAAGATGATTAGCCTTGAACCGATCAAAAAGGATTTAATTGAATGGAAAGTTAATTTCTAAAAAGCCTAACTGAAGTATAAAGGTGGAAGAGAAACTGTTGGGACGGTCTGTTTCCCTGCAGGTTCGCCTAGAGAAGGAGGCTGAACAGAGGATTGCCCAGCTGGCTGAGAGAGCCCACAGTGAGGCCATTGTGTGAGTGTCTTCGCTGGTCCATTACTGGCTCATTTTACTCTTCAAACTGGAACTTCTGGCCAGGAAAAATGAGGCAAAATAAACTATTTTGGAAGGAAAACAAGGTTATTATCTAGACCACGCCATTTTGTCTTTCTTAAGATAATGTACATAACCTATGTCGATGATGACCTTCCCAGCAGTTCCAGAATATTTGGTCAGTATTAACACATTATTCCCTGGAATTGTAAGACCGTCTTCTCATGCTACCCATGAGCTCACCTCTTATGCACATCAGAGATAGTGTGCTGTGTATAATGACGGCAATGTCTTGTCTCTACCCTTGCAATGGTCTGAACGGGTCTGCTTATCTCTGTATTCTCACATGGACCCGTTTTGCCATGAGTGAACCCTCTTACTTTGTCTCCTCCTCTCTGGTACTGGTCCCACCCCGTCCTTAATGATCAACCCCCCCACTACAGAAGATGTGCTTTTATAAACACATGTATATGCAATTTGTCTTGGGTATCCTAGTTTGAAATAAACTTTCAATGGTGAAAAGCACAATCCTAGTCATATTAGTGTTTATTAGATATTAGAGATATTAGAGATGATGTGTTAAATCTTTAGGTCTCTCTTTTTAAAAAATGATAATTAACAGTTTTAGCTAAATGTTCTGATCAGTCTTGTTGTGTTTGCAGGCTATGCGGCAGTAAATATACCTGTAAAAGGAAACATTTTACTAGTGGCATTATATTTAAATCAATCAAATGTTGTTGTTTTTTTTACCACAAAATCTGTCACGAAGTGCTTTTACAAAACACCAGTCTGAGATATTGTATTTTTATTTAATATACTTTGATTCATATAGCAGCAAAATCACTTAATGCTCGTAAATTGCCAATTCTAGACTGACATTATTGGCCATATATAAAGTTGATGACGTATGTGTTATCCGTCATTTTAGACAGCGCTGATGTTGACCTTGTTTTTCTCAATATGGTGACTTAAAAATGTTCTTTACTAAGAATGTTTTACTTAAACATCACTAGACCACTCACACTCAATAACCCACCTGAATGGTATCAGAGACTTCAGGCTGATAAATAGTAGAGGAAGTGCCAGTTATACCTCTGAGACATTTTGGCACCTGACATGAAAAACTGTACAATCCTTGTTTCCTAAACTAACAGGCAGTTGGATGAGGCGGCACGCTCCGTGTTTACGGAGAACGTTCGACTTAGCGAGGCGCTCAAATACCATATGAAAGAGGTAGAGGACCTGAGGAAGATGGCGGTTTCATTGGCAGAGGAGAACGCCTCCCTGGCACTGTATAAGGTAACCTTCACAGGCGTGTTCTTACACAGGCAGTGCTTGGAGAAAAACAACAACGGAATCTCTATAACATAAAATATATTGAACATCTGGCAGGTCCCCTGTGGACATGCGTCTGATGGTATTTTCCCGTTTTATGGATTATTGTTGACCTCATGTTTGTTTTGCGGCCTTGTCCTCCTCACCTCCACACCGTGAATCACTCTGAGCCGCTTGTGGCGAGTTTCCACTGGTCCGTGGCTTCCACCCTCAGCCCGGTTTCTCTAAGGCAAATAAATATCATATATATTCTCACCCCAGATTATTTCAGTAAATTTAGGACAAGATTAATTCTCCCCAGATCACCATTTCTCACAATCCGTATTCCATGAAGCAATCCTTCCATTCCCCCCCTTGGTTTGTTTTCCTCCAGCTATTTAGTGTCTTTAATAAACGTTGTTAATTAGGAGCACATGTAAAGAATATCATCCCGGGGACCTCTACCCCATCAAAGCCTAAACCCTCCCATCTTTTCTCTCCACAGGAGACCAGCGAGCTGATGATGAAAGAACACGTATCCCAGCAGGCAGCTCGGGAGGAGGAGATGGCGGAGCTGAGGGGGAAGCTGGAGGCCCTGGAGCAGGCCCTGGGCGTCACGGTGGGGGAGTTGGAGAGAGGCAAGGAGACCCAACGCTCCGCCCTAGTCAACAGCCGGGCGGGCCAGGTGGAGCTGGCCAAGCTGCAGAAGGTGCTGGCCATGCGAGAGAAGGAGATGGGGCGGGTGAAGCGGCTGGCGCACGGCATCGTCGAGCAGCGCACAGAGCTAGAGAGCTTCTTCCACGAGGCCCTAGGCCAGGTGAGGCAGGAGATCCAGGCCAGCCGGCTGCAGTACAGGCAGGAGGCGCTGGAGGCCTACCGCAGGAGGATGAGTGAGGCCCGGGCAGGCAAGCAGGGGTACCCCCGCATCCGTACCTTCCGCCACACCGCTCACAGCACCAACAGTGTCTACGGGGACCTGGAGGAAGCGGGAAAGTGGTGAGGCCTGTCACGCGGTCGTTGCCACCACTTACCGGACATTCGGTCATTCCTCTGGTAGCAACTCCTTGTCAACTGCAGATGATTCAACAGTCATCCATTCTGAACACAAACGCTGCGCACTGCTCGAAAAGCTGACAAATGTCTAGACTGTTCCGACTTGTACGATCAACTTTCCACAACACCTGTGTTTCAGGAATAATCTCCAGAGCAACAGGGTGGAAATCTCCGAACTCACGTGGGAGCAGAAGGAAAAAGTGCTTAGACTGCTGTTTGCCAGAATGAACGGGCACAAAGCAAGGTGACAACGGTTGGCCTACAATGTGTGGGGTCCCGTCTTGTCTGGCAGGAGTGTTAGCTTCCCTCTTTTCTATTCCCACAGTGCTCAGTTTAGATATTACCATCAATTGAGAAACATTAAACATGAAAAGGAAACCTCTGGCACAGTAAAGTGTCCAGAAGAAAATGCTGTGACACCCTAAGAAGCGTAAGCTTTGCTGCAGTCTGGAAGAGGCCTTTATTTGTGACTTGTCCTCCTTTTTAATGTCTTAAACAGGCCCTTTTCTCAGCAGAAGAGGATACCATAAAACATCAGTTAGGTCTAAACCAATTTTATTTTCCATCCAGTTACTTAAAAAGAATGAAAGAAAGTCTAGGCACAATAGTAAAAATAGGTTCAGCCACAGAGTCGTGTGCTTGGAAACAAACATCTGGCCCTGCCGATCTGCCTTTACCCCCTTGGCCCCGGTTCATGTCATGCCCGACGGGCTGATTTACTTCTTTGAACGCCTGTGGTTGGGGGAAACTGCTGGCAACATGATTTAAGATGAGTGCAGGGTATCTGAATTTATAGACCGGATCGGTGGGCCCAGTTTACACTCATGGTCTTGCAAACATTCAGCAGTTGGTGCCATCAGAAGAGTGTACAGCAACCCGGTACAGTAGGAATAGTAATGAACTGATGGAACCCCTACGAGGTATTTCTGCCATGAACATCTAGAGAGGACCGGTGCCTCGGTGTGGTAATGCACTGCTTTTTTTTTTTAATGGACCTTTTTTTTGCAGGACTCCAAGTCAACCTTTAGCGTTGTCTACATCTTCGGATGTGAACCAGATTGACACTGATCCCGGGTGAGACACCAAAATAATGCTTCCTCACACGACAGTCTTGGTTTTTGTTTGTAATTACAAAGCTTCAGTAGATTTATCTATCCCACAAAGCATGTTTACCCACCGAAACATTCAGTAAAGAGACTGACGGTGTCATTTATCATTCATGTACATGCTACATAATAAAGTGCTGTCTTGCAGAATTACAAAGGAGCTGTCCCAAGTGACCTTCATCACCCAGGCGCCTGTGTCTAACCTGCCCTCTAACCCCAACACCCTACCAGATATCCGGACCACATGACCTCGTTCAGACTGTCACCCACAATTTTAGTCTGAGACATGTGCTGTTCCAAAAGAAGCATCTCTAGAATTAAGTGGACGATTACTTGGAAAAACATCTGTGTGGTGTTTTTCTCATTGTTATTAAACTATCAAAAGCCGTACTTCATCTTTTAAAATAAGTCAGGCAGATGTACAATACAGAGTTAGATTTAAATAAAGTACTTTTGCAGTCTTTTTCATTGGATTTCCCCAAAATATTTCTCTAATAAATCTAAATGTAAATGTTTTTCTAATCCCAAATATTTTTTATCATTTATTTCCAGGGCCCCCTTTTGCAGGCGTTAGGAAACCAATTTAAAGAGTTTAATATAAATACCTGATAGAATGGTCTACAGGCCATTTACTAACCCAGCTGAACATGCACTGGTCTAGTCAATTCTAATCAGATCTTGTTTTGAACATAATGAAATGTTGACACATTCTGCACTACAGGAAGTGTGAATAACACGCATGATTGATGAGCCTAATGTTTGGTAAGCACTATACTTTGAAGACTAAATGAAGACCAAACTGTATTTTGTACACTGATTCAATTACTTTTTATCAGATACACAGAATTAGTTGAAACTTTTATAGAACAAGAAACGGTCATTCTACAATGGAGTCAAACAGTTAGTGAGTGAATTAATCTTACTATTAACTAAATAAATACTATTGAATTATGTGTACAGATTGAACATATGAAGGATGATGGGATTGAAACCTTCACAACAGACTGAGCACTAACCGTGTCTACAGCGGGACAGAGAAGTTGCTTCACAAAAGACACGTTCATCATGTTCTACATCCTGATCTGTTAGCGTCCCATGGTTGGCATAGAAACTGCAGGAGTTCTCACAGTTGTATCTTCTGCCTTCCACTTTTAAAATACCAGTTTTCATCTGTGGGTAGGACTGGATGCCCAGTAACAACCAGACAACGGGCACAGGATGTAAAAAGTTGCTCAGTAACTTTTTGGCATCAAGACTGTATTACAATACTGAAACTACTGAGCAGGTTACATGAGGCACCAATATTCACATTCGACCCTGTTATAGAACCTGTCAAACTCAATACCGTCTCTTCAAACACCTTACTTTGTCAACTGACACTCACTTCCACAAACGTTGATGTCCTCTAAAGGAGGCTCGGTAGCCAGTGAAGAACATGGGCAAAGGAACAGGGATTGCAACCTGAAAAACAAACACATACCGTCACTGCACTCTAGAAACACAAGATGTTGACTAAAGGATCTGAGAAACTTGATGAATCATTCTGGTAGAGGAGTAAATGCTAGTTCAAAGAACTAACAATTTATGAAAGACGAGTTACAACAAACTAAAAACTGTTGCATGTATTCACATTGTTAAAAGGGATGTACTCAAGAGGGACTGAAGACCTAAACAAAACATTTTGTTTTTGAGGCCACTGGAAACTCATGGTTGGTTGAGTATGTTTAAAGATGCAGGAGTAATTTGGGACACCAGGACCTTTTGGCTTTGGGGAGGGAAAAAGAAAAGGAGGTTTTTGTTACAACTAGAAATTGGAGGCAAGGACAGCACATGGCCTTACACGATGTCCTCCGACATGTGAACAGCAAACACAAGGCCCAGCGGAGGCCCACAAGCAAACAAACAGGGTAAAGGCCGGGCATATTTATGCTAGAAACATTTAACCGATCCTAAGGAATCCCTTTTCAGTTTAATTTTAGAACTCCCCTCCTGTAATACCACGAGGAAAATATCTTTATATATTCCCATGTTTTGATAAAAAAAAGGCACATATTTACTGTAGCTATTTGCAGTTCACATGGGGTAGTGGTGGGTGGGGGACAGAGGGGCTGCTTTTAGAGCAGAAGCAAACATGGATATACTTGCCATGGAACATAATTGTATGGTTTAGAACAGAGGTGTGATGTCCCCCTTGTTTAAGGTATAGACATGGCAGAAGGATATGAATGCCTCAATTCTCTCTAAACAGGAATTCCCAGCCACTCACCTGGCCTACGTCCACTTCATGAGCGCTGTGGCTCCGTTGGTGGTGAAGATAGCTGTGCCATTGCCATAAGGGTTACTGTTTACCAGACTGATGGCGTCATCCAAGGACTCAGCCTCCAGAACAAGCAGAACAGGCCCAAACCTCTCCTTTGTAGCATGTTACCGGGGGCTAAGAGACCAGAAGACGATGGATTCAGGATATGAAAAGAAATTAACCAAACATCAGTAAACATTCTCGCCTGCAAGCACACACACTTACTGTTACACGGCTGATGATGGTGGGACCCCACAAAGGTTACGTTCTCATGGCCCATGACTTTGACATTCCTGCAGTCCAGCACAGTCTCCCCCAACCACCCATCTGGATTAGGCGGGTGACTCTCTCCTTGAAGTTGAGGGGAGATCAGGGCCCCACCTGCCTGGTGCCCTAAGAAGGTTCCACCCTGAAGTGAGAACACGCTATCACGGCCACACACATACACACTCAAACAAATTCCACTTGGACTCAGACACAGAAACTGAAAAACCCTCTTTAACGGTTTCCTGTGCAGCAACAGAAATTACAGTGCTTTGTTTTCCAATTTTTAAATGTTCTACCCATCAACTTCCTTTTCGAAAAAGGCAAGATGCTATGAGCAACTCTTACGCCCCGCCGCACGTGGGTGACTCGACAAGCCCTCTCTCCCTGGTCAGCGTCATCCGAAGTCGTGGTAAAGCGAGAGTTTTGGTCAGGAGCGGTGTGGGTGGCCTTTAGGAGGGGTGAGCCGAGGGCCCCCTAGGGGACGGACGGGAGCTGATGCTGAGCAGGAGGTACGGGCGGGGTGACCCACGTTTCACCGGTTCAGGGAGCCAAGGGACTCGCCCACTCGGGCGGCTGCGGAGAGGGCCATGCGCCGCTGACCTGCCGCCCGGAACGCTGCCTCGCCAGCTGGTTTACAGCGTTCTCCTTTATTGGCATCAGGCATCACCACACCGTGGTGCTTCACTCCCTACAGCAGAGCAGGAAGGGAAATGTTTAGCCAGCTTGAATTGAACGCCCGTAATCTAAATAGCAGGGAAAGTGATGGAATGTTAGTCTAAGTACATCACACCACACATTCAATGGGCCTGGAGGTTAGAGGAAAGGCAGCCTTGAAAGCGTAGAATCTTCAAAAACTCTGGCAAATACACAATCCATGTTAGTGCATTTCATTGTGCATACTAGTTGTGGGAATATGCCCAATAAGATAAAGGACTTGTTTCCACTCAGTCTTTTTTTACAAAGTATGTAATGGTCTGTCAAGCTCTGAATCCCTCTAGCATCTGTGCAGCTCACCAGCCAAGATCTAAATGAAAAACTGAAAATCCAGGGTTCATAAATCATTTCCAAGCCCACACCGCCACCATGAGTTCATTAATGGAAACAACATGTACAGTGGATTGAGAAAGTATATAACTACCTTTGATCTTTTTATGTTAATGGTTTGGTTTTAACTGTGCTTTTTCAAGACTGACCTACACAAATTTTACTAACTTTACAAGTTAAAAAGTGAAGTGCATTTGTCATTGCGCAAGTATTTATCTTTTGTGTTTACATGAGGATTAACAAATCACTGAGTTACATGGAATCACTCTCTGTGAAAAAATAGGGCTTGTCATGTGCTTTCTAATGATTTTTTTCTCCTTTGTTTAATTTTCCATTCTTTTTACACTTACATCAGAAATGATTTAGTAAATATTTTTGGCAAAATGTTATGAAATCCATTTCAATTAAATGTTTTACTGCCAAGACATTAGAACAAAGGGGTGAATAATGAAGCCAATGTCCGAGTCACGATGTTAGACTACTCTCTTGCCATCTTTTGGGTACCCTCTAATCACTTGGTTAAAGCCCACAAAGCCAATGACCTTGATTGGCGGACGATCACAGATGAAGTGGACAGCTGGGAAATGCATGTGACATAAGGCATAATTTAGTGATTCTGTCTCCAGATATAGCTCAGAGCAGCATGGGCGATGAGACCTTCATCTACTTTCTTCCTGTCATGCAGGCCATGGAGGATGTTCAGGGTCCTGTCTCTTGCATCTTAGCCAGGAGCATGGTGCAGGCTGGCAAACGCTCTGAGGGCTTCAGCAGATCGGTGTTGCCGTAGGCCATAACCATGGGGAACAACCATTGAAGGATCATGGTGGGGAAGATAAAGGGGGTGACCCAGCACGCACCCCAATGGACAGGTGGTACGTGTCGATATCCATGACTTTTGTGAAAGAGGGCAGTGTCTCCCAGCACCAGGGAGGTGATACTGCAGGCGTGCTACACTGCCTCTGGAGAAGGTCAGGTACCGAGGCAAAGACTGCTTCAGACGAACACGTAGACATTCTGCTCTTCACACTAGTTTTTGCTTTGTCCACCATTTCTGAAACAACACCAGACGCAGTCTAATATATCACATCTCTAAATGTCTCTTTGGCATCTGCCAGGGTCTTTCCCTGCTTCTGTAAAGTTTTTTTTTCTGTAACACAAGACACAACAACACACAATCTGAGCCAGGACACAACTCATGATGTTCTTCCTAAATTTAAAGGAGTTAGTCAACCTGGGCAACCACATATTTAAATCAAAAGTATGGGGGCATAGTAGTGTTTTGCAAACTGAGAGAATAAGTATATATTGTGTGAAAACATGTGCCCTTACAAATAGGGCTTATATCCTAACCTTGCTGCATCTGTATGAAATAAAGCATTCAATGTATAAGGCATGCAGGGACAGTCAATGAGCCCCAGAACCTGGCTGATAATCAATGTGCAGTTATGGGTGTGAATGATGAGTTTACTCTTGCTTCCAGCAGAATTGAACCATTTATACAAGTAATTTTCCTGCTACTGATTTACAATGCTTTCCTTGATAATCTGGTGATAACACAGAAAGATCTGTTGTGCCAAGATGGAGCTATCAGACCAGGAGTGTTTGGATCATGAGCAAAGCCGCCTGCATCACTTCCCTGGACACCATGGAGTGTCTCTTCAGGAGCATGCCCAGACATTGTCTGGAGTGCATACAGGCACGTAGGGGCCATACACACTACGAAGTCGTGATGGCAAGTTGGAACAGCCTGTGATTTCAAATGTTTACTTAGTTTTCAGTGTGATTTTTAATCCAGCCCTCAATATGATTTTGGGTTCCATTGACCGTTAATTGTTACGTTTTGTTCTCAACAAATTACACAGTGTACAGTAAACAAGTTGGTCTTTAATATATTTCGTTCAGACCCGAACTGTGATTGAGGTGCAGTTAGCAGCTAGCAATGTTAGCCAATTCCCATAAAAAACGGACTCGGATTGGATGAGACTTGAATCAGCCTTTTTTGACAATCGGTTCATTTACGTGACGTAATCACACATGGTTTCGCCAATGTAGATTCGCTACGTTATAATGGTTTACGCCACTTTTAAATCACGGCGGTATCATAATCTGCACGATACAGAGGAAATTATCTTCTAACCGCAGTGATAAAGATTTACATTACATTCAATATTGTCGAAGCAGAATTTACAACAATGTTACGTGTCTAGACCCTTGTCTGCCCCACAACTTGCAATGCGTCTTTCACTCTCTTGCCTTTCAAAGGTAGGCGTATTTGTATTCTTGCACATTTCAGTAAACGTAAGTAAAGCGATAAAGTAATTGCTAACGGGCTGAGGGTCTGCTTAGTCATGGACCAAAAACAAGGAGGAGGATATTTTCGGGCGCATTCTATTGGCTGCCCTAAACAGATTCTGTTTCTTAGCATTCTTTCGTAACTGAACTTGGAATAGTTTGACGTTTGAAAGGTCTGTCTGAATATTATGGCAACTCAAACTAAGGTAAATAAATGTGCAAAGCTCAGTAAGATATGATACGTCTTTATTGTTATTGCGTGAACTGATATGTTATCCCCTTTAGCCCATTCTTCATGGATATTTCAGAAGTTCATGCTCTTGGAGGGTACGAATTGGTAAGTTCCTTATGTTACACATCTGCCTACTTAAAAGCATAAGGTTGAGACAATGAAAGAGATAACCTAGCTTCCTTCTTCCAGCCTTTGCTCTGAAAGAAATTGAATTTGAACAAGTCCCAGTCAATCTTATCAAAGATGGGGGACAGCAGGTAAATTCTTAATACATGTACATTTTCTGATTCAGTTTAAGGAAGAATAACCTACTAGTGTAATGTCCTTATACTGTACCTACTGTAAACGTCAGCTTACAGATCATTACAAGAAGTTAAATCCTATGCAGCAAGTGCCAGCTGTCCACATCGACGGCATCATCCTGTCACAGTCAGTAAGTATGAACCTTATACTGCAGAGATATCTCAATTCTTAATCTAACACTGACTACTATAATAATGAACAGGATTTATTTAGTGCCTTCCTGCCACCTAACATACTCGAAGATCACCACTACATCTCTTGAGTACAATGACATGCCCCGTACACTCACCTTCAGCTGGCGGTGATCCAGTACCTTGAGGAGACCAGACCAGGACCCAGGCTCCTTCCTGCAGACCCAGTGAAGCGTGCCCAAGCGCGCATGATCTCCGACGTCATCGCCTCTGGCATCCAACCCTTGCAGGTCAGTGAAATGGAGCACAAAGTGAAAAGGCCACACGACCATTTGGAATGTATACACCAGCACTGCAATTGTGACCCAGTCTCAAACAAACAAACAACAAAAAAACGACTTTACTTTAGGGAACTAAATCTAAATCAGACGGCAGGTCTCGGACACGCGAACGTAATGTGGTTCATTTGACGTTGCAACAACGATTGACTGTGGAGGCTCTCTGTCATGTTGGGTCATTTGGATTCCAGAACTTGTACGTGCTACAGAAGATGGGCGACCAGAAGGCACAATGGGCACAGCATTTCATCCAGCGAGGTTTTGAAGGTGGGTAGGATGAGTGGGCCTTCAACAATCATCTCCAGACAACAGTTATAGGCCTGACTTCTGTCCCTTGGTTTCTCCTCAGCCCTGGAACCGATTCTTAAAGAGACAGCTGGCAAGTACTGTGTAGGAGAAGAGGTGAGGAGGCACTCAATCGTCACATAAAAACACTGTGGCACAGTAAAGTGGAACCTCAGTTGTGGAGCAAGTATTGAAACAATCATGTTGTTACCCATTAGATCTCCATGGCTGACATTTGTCTGGTCCCACAAGTCTATAATGCTGAACGGTAAGGAAACCAAATTCCTTTCAGAATTGTAATAGATGAACACCACAGCCTGAATGTGATTTCACAGTGATCGTACAACACACTTGGGGACTTCATATTTGCCCAACAGGTTCAAAGTGGATGTTGATCAGTTCCCAACTATCAAAAGGCTAAACCAAACCTTAATGGAGATTGATGCTTTCAAAGTGAGTCACCCCTCTCGCCAACCAGACACACCTGCTGACATGCGTGCTTGAGAAGTCCTCTTCAACATCTGTGGGAGGCCAGTAGCACCAGCATGAGTAAATACTGAAATAAAATGCTTTCATGTGAATCCTTTGCTCTCTCTCATCACTTGAAATTATACCAATAATGTTTGGGTTGAGACCATTTATTATATGTATGAACAAAAATTTTGTTTAAATATGTAACATTCAATATTGTTACATTACCTCCATCTTAACATACAATAGTGGATTTGTAAAGACAAATAATATAAAATGTGAAAATATGAACATAAGTGATTCATTTCACAATGTTAACCGCCTAATGTCATGTTACTCCACACGGCTTCAGTCTGTACTTAAAATGTTTAGTAAAATAGCATAAGTGCTACTAAAATCAAGCAGTGCTTAATTAAATCATGCTTATTAACTGTAAATTAAAGCGCTTTAAGATTTACCATATGAATATGCTCATTGCTGAGAATTTCTTAAATGAGACTTTTTAAAGAATTACAGTTAAAATGTAAATGTTTCATAGCACCAAAACGTTCTACATCAGGCCAGACCACATCACAAAGCTAACTTTACAGCCTTAAGCGGCCCTGGAAAAGATGCAATTAAACACTGTCATCGCAGCCTAAGGTAACCATTACACAGAAGACTTGTCCCAGCTCTCTCGTGGGACATCATTCAGTTTCGTTCGTTCCCCTCTTTTCATCAGGGATCTCCAATGTGCACTTCACTATGTCATTGTAAAAGGTCCCAGCACAGTCACAGCCCCCAAACACCAAGAGGGCACAGCGGGTGTTTGGGTCCTTCCCCTGCTTCCGGTTGTCCACATTTGATGAGCCAGAACCTTCCAGATGTATCATGCTGTGTCCGGCACGTGGCTTGGCACAGAGCAGAGGGGACACCACTGAACTCCACATACTGGTTTCTGGTAAGGACCCAAGAAAGGAGTGTTTGAAAGTGATACTGGACCACTATTTTAACTTTCTCGAAAGAACAATAGGCCTTACACTCACCCACATTGAAGACATGGGTATCATCCAGGGCTCCAATAGCACTGCAACCTCCACTGATCAGCAACCTGTTGTGTGATACTGGTAGTGCTGCGTGATATCTGGCCACATACGGGATTGGTCAACAATACCCGCATTATACAGCACATCACTGTGTCATTAACGTAGTGTCTGTTCAACATTAATTACCAAATTGGCACAAAGGAAATTCATCAATTAAAATGTAATGGTCATAATTCTCATCCTTGTGGCAATTGACAGCCCCCCCCCCTCATCATAAATATTAAACAAATAAAATCTCAAGGGGATTACTTTTCAATTTTACAAGGTTGAATAAATAAATCCTTTCTCACCCTCGAGGTAGTGGTGGCATGTTCTCATATTTCACAGCTGTGTACTCCATGAAGCCTTTTACCAAAAGGAAGAAAAATATACTTGACAAAGTTGAAGATATTTTGTAGAGTACTTCAGTAATAACTTTAAGGAGTACTTCAAAAGACTAATGGTTACCAAGGTCCAAAATGTGTAGGTCATTTAGGTACGCGGCTGTCGTCCTGCCACCAAAAATCAGCAACTGGTTGGACAAAAGTGTAGTCGTGTGCCTGTTTAATGGAAACATAACAAGGGAAATAAGCACTCGTCCTGGATGGTAAGATACAGCTTTGAGGAATTGTTAAAGCCCAATGTCTACAGAAATACTGTCGAGGAGAACTGACCCGAATTTAGGTAGAGGTCGGGCCCCTTCGATGATCGGTTGGTACCAGAGCTCAAACTCTGGGTTAAAAATATACAGAGCATTACTGCATGTCTTGCCTCCGTGACAGTGGCTGGGGTGAACTCCCCCAAAAACAAAGAGCTCTTTGTTGTAGATGGTTGCCGAGTGATACGCCAGCATGGGCACATCCCCTTTTGCCTACGGGAACATAGAGTCTTCACTCAAGTTCAATGAAACTAACACACGGAGAACAGTCACAAGACACACCACTTACAACGACAAGCTGCCACTTCCAGGTTAGTGTGTTGAGAACGTGGAGATCATTGTAGCGCTGGCCCTCCCTCAAACCCCCGTACACATAGAGGGCCTTGGATTCAGGGTCATACGTTGCAGAGTGGCCACGGGCACAACGTGGGACACTTCCAGAGGTCAAGGAGTTCATTTTGAACCAAAAGTCATTGTCTGAGAAAACAGTGCATACATTCTGGTTAAACAAATGTGTGCTAGGCACTTAAAGATGCCAGTAACAAATATTTACGTTTTGACTACAAATTGTTTAATACAAGTAATTAAAATCAGCAAAGTGTCTCACCTATTTCCAGTTTCCACAAAGAGTCCTGACAGGGGGTCTGATCACATGCTTCTCCCCCAATGACAATGGCCGTTTCGGGATCACTCAGAACCATGGAGTGGCTCCAGCGTTGCGACGGACAAACTGAAAACTACAGTGTTTAATTCAACAGAATGTGTTATTTAAAATCGATCATTTAAAGGAGAATTCTGTGACCTGCTTTGCAATTCTCTGGCCACTTTCCCGTCTTATCGAAGTCATGTAGCTTGCATCTCTTTGAGCAGGATGCTTGACCAGTTTCCTCCCGTGGAGTAGTTCCACGTTCGGGGCCGCATGCAGAGTGACCCCTTTCCCCAATCACTGTTCGTCTTGGGGTCTTATCCTTCAAACATGAAATTCAAGGACACAGGTTTCATGGCCGTCACCACACCACACATATGCAAACACGTGGCCCTACTTGGAATGTATCTATTCCAGCATGGTAGAATCTTATTACCGTGGGCCAAACACCGGGTCTCTCCGATAAATCAGAGTCATCGATTTCTGTCATCTCAGCTTTAAGCTCAGCATAACAAATGCTGTGTTTAACTTTAGAGGAGTTGGGGGTTGTAATCTGCAAATAATTTCACATTTTATTTTCCTGTTTTACTAAATGACATTGTTAATAACAAATGACATTGAGGCACACTCTACAGCACTTATTTGAGGTTACTGTACTGACACTGAAAATGGCATAAATGTTCATTAATGCCACTTAAGAGGTGGATAAATCTATAGCATACAAGCAGAATCCTTTGAAACCCATTTACCATGGGAATCCCAGTGGTGTTGAGCAGAGTTTGTGTGAGATGGCTGTTGTGATCAACATGGCTGGAGCATTTTCTTGGCACAAGTGGAGTATTGCTGATGAAACTGGCTTCATTCTTTTTAAGGAAAGATTTAAAAATAAAAACAAAAGTAAGATATTAGCACATTATCTAGGAAGTGCTTTTATCATTCCAGAATGTTTATTTATTTTACCAAAAACAATGTAGTTTTTGGCCCATTTAAGTCAAAATGTGATTAATCCCACAACCCCAGTGATAGTTGTCACAATACCTACATAGACTAAGAAGTATTTAGACATTCTCATTTTTAACTTCTTGTTGCATTACAAAGTGGGTTAACAATAGATCTGTCATTTGTTACTGATCTACACAAAATGTTAAAACCAAATTACCAGATAAATAACTAAAATTGTTTGCATGACTAGCCGAAAGCTGTGGCTGAACAATAACAAACTAACCACAAAATCAAAAAGACTAAAAATAAATATTTAATTTTCCAGCACTAAAATAACAAAAACATGGCAAATAAATACAGTTCTGGCCATCACTAAGTAAATGCATCCCATATCATAGTATTGGAATGACTGATGTTAGCAAACATTAGGATTTTCCATGACACAAGAGGGGTATAGACATTATCGCTGGAAAGATCCTAGAGGGAGATTCTGATTGCTTTACATCAGATAATGGGAGAGAAGCCTCTCCTGAGTAAAAGGTATAAGCCATGCCACCTGAAGGACTGAGAGCATGAGGGAAAAACATCTCTGTTCTGATCGAACTGCTAGGCCTGAAGGCCATGCTATGGGGATATTTCTCAGCAGCAGGGATGTAAGACTGGTCAGGATCGAACGGAGCAAAATACACAGCTCCATGAGAAAAATCTCTTCCAAACCTCACAGGACCTCAATTCGGGGTGAATATTTATCTTCCAACCCAACAAAAACCCAAAGCACACAAACAAGACAAATCTGGACTGGCTTCTGGATAATTCTGTGAATGGACTCAAGTGGCTCAGCTTTGTAATTCAGCGAGCAGTGTGATAAGAAGCCAAACAGCCTGGCGGGAACACATCAACACGACCAATGAGCCAAAACTACAACAACGAACTGGATCATATTTCTTTAATCAAGTCCGTCCCTCCCTCCCTGATCGATATGACCAAACCAACTAAACTCAAGAAGACTTAAAGCTGTAACTGCTAAGAAAGAAACAACATTTTGCTTTGACTGTGCAGAGTAGGGCCCTGTGTGTAACATTACATCCTACTTGATTGTGGAACCTTATAATCCCTTAGCTAGGCATGCATATTTACTGAATGACAAGCTGTAAAACATACCTCTCCACAAACAGTGAGCAAAATCTTCCCATATACTCCTCTCCTCCCTTTTTCTGTTGCCTCTTTGACAAGGTCAGCGTTCCAATCTCCCTCCCACGTCAAACACCTTCGAAACAGGTAGACAGTATGGGCATTTTTCCCCCAATTATCAATTACAATTAACGTAGGCCTAATGTACCTCGTGAGGGTTGATAAAGTACCAATCCTCTGTGGCTTCACGTCCTGGCTCACTAGAACATCAATTGCGATAGTTGTCTCGTTTGATAGAAACTTCCATTCCCCAAGACTGAAAACCACGAGTTGTTTGGGCAGTGGTAATGGGACATGGACTTCATGGAATTTGCGATTGGACTTTCTGCAAGAGATACGAATAACACAACACTTCACTTCGGAGTATTTCAATTGTTGAAAAGTTAAAGGATATTGCCATTATTTGATTAATTAAATAATTGACAGGCCTAATCTTGGGCTGTAGGTACGAAAACGTCACTTGTAACTGCAGCAATGAAGATTGGCAACGTCTGCAATTATTGGGCTCTAAATGTTTCTTCTTGCCCGTTGTCAAACATTTCAACAACCTTGCTAATTTAAACTACCTGATAAACTGACGGGGTGACTCGCATAAGGACCAGAGGACGAAAAAATGCAGCCTTCCCATGTTTTCCTCCTCTGAAGTGAATCAACAAATCTTCCGCTTATTCCTAAAGCCACTGCACGTTAAAGAGACGCGTAGTTCAAAAAAACTCGCGCACCTGTTCACAAAGCAAAATTGCCTTGTTCACAGATCTAGGATCAGTTGTGTCTTGCTTTACCGATATAGAGGTATACTTGCTCCTGAAGAGACATTGCCCTATATTTGTATTCCTCTAGGGAAAATCTAGAAATATAACCATGTTTATATTTCATCACCTTTGTAATACTTACATCAACTCCTTCATGTTTGCTCTTAAGGGAGAGTCATGGGACACACTCCCATAAGAGCATAGTACACTCAGTATACCGTGTGTGTATGGGTGACTGAACACATCAAATGCTTTAACTAGGGTCGTGGTCTGAATTCTAAAGATTACATTGGATGAACAAGTGTATTACTTCAACCCTACAAAACCTACTTGACGCAGCTTTCGACTCAGAGGGTTATTGTGTAGCACTCAGATTAAAACATTAATGCGTTCTTAAAGAGCCAGGCCTTATTATAAAGACGGAAAGGACCTTCATTGATCTTGAATTTACATTGATTAGTTGAGACCAAAGACTAAGTTCACGCACCATGTAATCAATAATCCGGAAGTAACGTCATAGTGCAAACGACACCTTTGTCTTTATTGTGGAAGAAGAAAGTTTAGATGAAAGTCTATGACAAACATAAATCTATGTAACAGTACAAAGCATGGCTAATTTGCAACTTCCAGTTGCCATAAACAGTATTTTTGCAGCCCAACTCATGTCTTTGGAAACATGCACAATAAAGATGAGTAACAAATATTATTTGTTGGAATGACACACATAAAGCTATAATCAAATATAACATATTTTGGTGCATACATAGTTACACAACAAGCCACAGACACACAAAGTATCCTCATTTACAGAGATCTGTGCATAACATGGCACTTTAAAGGGACAATTCAAGTCACAGTACATGAACATATAATCAATCTGTTCTACACATCTCTTATAAGAATGTCCACCAAGATCAGCCTGCACCGCCTGACAACCAGCAAACTAAACAGGACTTGGCAATGTCAATATTGAACTAGTATTACATAATAAAAGCTTTCTGTGATATGGGATAGCTTTTGTGTCATAAAAGACTGCGACCATTTACTTAAGCATTGGACTTGCAGCAACATTCAATCTACTTTCATCAACATAATTACTCATTCCATACAATGTACGCAGAACAAAACAACAGAAAACAAACATTGAAAATGCTTTAGGATAATCCAAATGCAGTTATCATACAATTTACTCTAACAACAGGGGAAACCATCATGTTTGAAAACATCAAGTACACGTGTTGATTAAAAACAGGAAATGGGTAGCTACAAAAAGAAAAATCTCAGTTCATTGGAAGGCCTGTCTTATTTAAAAAGGAAGTTTACTAATGTTTGCAGGTTGACTCAACTTTCTGTGATTGGAATAGATACCCAAAACCAAAGGAATATTTATATTACAAAGAATGTGAATATGCAAATAGGACACATCTACATTTGCATATTTGTATCATCTTTCAAACATGGATTTGTGCCATGGCTGTGTTTACTGTTTTAGTCAAAGCTTCGAGTTGTGGTTCAGCCATAGATATGAGGCCATGGTACCAGAGATCCACCACAACGGTGCAAAAAGCGTGATTGTGCAGCAATTATTATTTTTTACAATGGGTTAGTTAAAATTAGCATTATGATTTGCTGAAAAAGCGGTTCAGAAAATTGTATACTACGTGTATATAGTATAGTATATACTACGGGTATATGACATGAAGTAGGTTATTGGTTTACTGTTCAGCACATTTCTCTTAAATAAAAGCATGTTGGTAATATTTTCACATATTTATGATGGCAAATAGTTTGCATATTTGTAAACACTTTACAATCTGCCTCTCCAAAAGGTAACATTGGCCTTAAAGGCAAAGAGGAAGTTTACATAAACTCTCCAATGGGTTATATAAATAAATCAGTTTCATGATTATTATAGTAATTCCCCTTTTTATTTAATATGGTCAGGCAATGGTGTTACAGCCTATTTTGTGAATCAGTTTCGTTAGTTAGCCAGATGATGCACTAAATTCAGGAGCTGTCTGCACAATGCCAACAGCAACTTGGAAACACATGCATGATCAACCAGTGGGTTTATACAATGCAAATGGATGAACGCTAGGTGGCTTGTGTTGCAATTTCTTGTGGAAGGATACAATTGTATGAATGAAGAACATTTATCAAATTAAAAGTGTTTCATGAAAAGATCCACATTGTTTTGTGGTTTGTCGGTAACCCATTATTGCCTCATACCAATGGCCCAAGCACATTTCGGTATGAAGAAGTGGTTTTCTAAGCCTTCCTGTATACTGCTTCATTCTAAAAATGCTTTATATTTTTTCTACTACTGCGCTCTGATCGCTGTGGCCACAGACACATTTAGACTGAGTTATATATGATATATCTACATATAGAATATATATGTGTAAAATGTGGGCACTATGCCTTGACTTACCACACACAACTTAAACACACCAAGACATGTCACAAACACACCAAGACATGACACAAACAAGGCTTCATAAACACATTAAAACATGAGAAAGTTCTCTTTTTCTTTCAGATTGTAGGTGTAGCCTATAAGAGCAAGCACCACTAGCTGATTGTGATAAAAAATATATGCACCTATAATTAGCGATTACATATTCCATAGATTCAAAAATAGATATATTCTCAGAAGCTATACATTCATATGCATTGTTGACGGATACAATTCCTTAGGCACTATAATAAACTCTATAATACAGAGTCTTATTTCGCCATAATGAGTAGGAGTTATCAAACTTCAGAAGGTAAGTGCCCTCTCCTGGATACTCGTGACTTCCACCTTGGACTTCCAAGTGGCTGTCCTGACGATACACAGGAAGGATTTCACCTAGGTTGGAGTTGGCCTGTGATTTGGACCCCTTCTCAACATCCCCTGTGTTGGCAGGTGCTGTAGGCCACAACACAAATTGTCAAGACAACAGACTTGAGTTGAAATACATTTCCATTTCAGTATTTGTTCCATTTCAGTATTTGTTCCATTTCAGTATTCCATTGTAGTCTCCTTTTTTCACAAAATTGACAAACGAATGTCTCAATAAATATTTCAGGTATGACATACAAATATGAAGGGGTTGGGTTAAAATCTAAAGCCAGGGTTAAATAGTGAATCTTAAAGTTTTACTAATTTGTCAGATTTTTCTTGTCTGGCAAAGTGGTAGGCAACCAAGCCACAGCAGTACATACAGAACCACCTGTAGACCTGTACATTCCTCTCGCCAAAGTAGTAACTTCTTGTTCTAATTTGATAAATGTGGAGATTATTGAAAATTATTATCAATGTCACCAAAAGTATTGAATATTATTAGATGAAAAAAAAACTACAGTAAAGTGACCAATATAAATACACAATATTCAAAGTTTTTCTAATATGCTGAGAACATGAAGTTAACCGCTTCTCATTTATTTGTTGTGGTAGTTGTCTTTTCTAATAATATTTATGGGCCTTACTTTTGGCATTATGATTTTGTGGCAGCCATTTTTAACAAATGAAAATAATCTCCACATTGATCAAATTAGCACAAGGAGTTACTCCTCTAGCAAGAGGTGGTTCTGTACTGCTGTGGCTTGGCCAAACTTGACTTAAAGAGGAGGTGCATACTGACCTTGGATCTCATCCTCCTCCTCTTCATCATCGCTGGACTCACTGATGTGAACTGTGATGGCCCGGCTGGTTACAGGGGTCCAGTCAAAGTAGATTCCAAAGCCTATGTCATAGTTATCGGTTGCAAACTCCCAGCACACCCGCTTCCCCTCAGGGACAGTGGGTACATGCACTGTCATAATGTCTCCCCGGTACACTGTCACCACACTGTCCTTCTCCAGTCGCAGCTTAGCCTTGAGCTCCTTTGCCGCCGTGGACGTCCACGTAGCGGGAGGCTTCAGCAGCGGCAGTGGGGCTTGAGGAATACCATAGGGTATTAAGTGAGGACAGCAGTGGAAAGCACGCATGGGAAGGGTATTCCACCCATGTGGGAGTATCACACATTTAGAGAGACGCTTTGTCAAATTGCTATTTTTCTACAATATCACAGTTTTCATAGTTGTAATACACCCCTCAGAATCCAAAACAAGAATAAAATATATTTGTTCTCTTACATAAAGGTAATTGTGTAAGACAAGCCTCACCTTTTCCCTCTCCAGGGTTTTGACAATCCCCATTGCTGTTCTCCTCAAGATCTTCCCCCATGGCCTGCTGCTCAAGAGCCTCCTGATTAACCTGAAAACATGAAAACACATGGGCAGGCATTTATTATTGCTATTTAATTTAATTGACATGTAATTTTTTGGGAAAACATGAGGTACCTCATCAGACCGATTAGACCCTTTAGTGTCTTTTGTTTCGTCCATATCAGCGTTGCTGGGGTGATAGGAGTTATTTGAAAGGTCTGTACTCTGGAGTCTGTAGAGATATTAATATTTTAACTCTAACCACAATTCATCATACAATAGTGCTATACAAGGCATGCATAAAACAGCATTGAGTATTACAAATGTTCGAAATGGTCGTGAGTGCTTTCTATTGCACCATATTGCTAGAACAAGAACATCATTTTTCCCTTACAAAACAAAAGTGCAGTCATAGAGCTGAATCAGTATTATGTCGCAAAATCGGTCAAAAAAATAACCCGTTTTCCGGTTAGATAATTGCTCAGTTTTTCCTGCATTAACAGCATCCGAACCTTTACAGCATCTGAAGTATAAAAGTTGACTGCATTACTTCAATATGTTTTGTACGGGTGTAACAAAGCTATAATACTAGTAGCAACAGGTGAGTTACCTGTCCAACGGATTGGTCTCCGTACTCGACGTTATCCCAGGGAAAGAAGAAACCGACAGTGATGTCAGTCTGGATTGAAGCTCCGAAGTAGCCTCTAAATTCTCCATCGCTGAAATGAATGCAAATAATTTTCTGACTCGCTCTAATTATGTTCTTAATCCCCCACCCCCTCACACTAACCCTCCTGTGTGTATACACACACAGAAACGCCTTAGCAGCACTAAAATGCCGTTCACCATCGTAATAAAGGAGACAGTCAATCTCATCCAAGGTCTTCCGATCATGTGTCAACATCAAATTAAAAACGCAACTATTAAGCTACCGAGCTAGCTTCTGACTAACTTCCATACATCTGAATTGTGGGCGCGTAACACGCAGTGACAAAGTCAGCTAGACAAATTGTTAACCGTGGCTTTCTTATTTCTGTGGTCGCATAACTGCAAAATATATAACAGATTTATTCACACCAACTAGACGCTCAAACGTGTCAACTATGTAACATGTCACACCACTGTCCCTGCAATGCAACGACGTTCAAGCTAGCCATGCTTGTAAGCTATCTATGTCTTTTTTTGTAGGACTGCTAGCCAGATAGCTCTACTAAAATCATTTGACAATATTTAGATATCTATTGAACTTATCATATGGACGCGTCAACAAACGTAAAATAACCTACCTGAAATCATATGATCATTATTAGCTGGGTTAATGATTCTCTACCTGCTAGCATTCGAGCGTTATCTACCAGAAACACTGAAATAACAGATTTCCTTACTTCCGTAATTCAACACGATGGGCGGAATATGTCGATATAATTTGAGCAACTTTCTGATACTCCGGCAGTAATATATTTATATGCGACTGGCAAAATATAAATGTAAAGCTGAGTACGGGCAAATATTATTTTATTGTAATTGTAAAAGTAATCTTGAAGCGTATTTCCACATATCCAGAGCTGTACCTTTTGGTACTGCTAGTGGTAACAAACAGACAACACAGAATCAACGTTAAATTGACATACCTTCTTATACAATGGGTGGTGAAATTCAATTTCTAATACTGAGTAAATCATCTGAGAAAACAAGTGTTGGTTGGTCATGGTCCAGATATTCTTTTCTGCCCTGATGATATTATTTGTACAGAATTTACAGGGGGACAGTCTGTATCTGAATAAAATCTAAACCATTTGAATAGTACAATTGAAAAGTAAATGAACATTTCACTGAATCAAGATTGTTTTGTATATTTTTAAACTAATTGGTTTTATGAAGGAATTTCAGTTCTGAATTTTCCATTCTCATTTCACTTCCCCACCATCACTGATTTGTATACAGCAGAGACACAGTCCAGCATAACTTTGTTTCTTGATATGAAGCTTAATAATGGTGTCTCCTTACATTGAGCTTCAATGATATTAATCCAGGGGAAAGACCTTGTCCAGGGGAAAGCAACATTAAACAAACAAACTCATGGTCAGTTGGTCTAATCTTTCACTTGTGTAAAAAAAAGATCTGTCTTTCTATTCTATTAATCTATTCTAATGTTTCAACATCATACAGAATATCACTTCAATGTTGTCATTATAAAAACCTTTTGAAAGAAAGTCTACAAAATGAAAACTCACTCAACTGGTGTCAGGGTAGAGGCATAGGAGGAATTCACAAAACTATTTAGGGTGAATTCTGCCGTTTCTGGACCTTTCAACTGGAACAGCTGATTGATCAGCTCCAGGGCTTTAGTGGAGTCCACATTTGCAACAGTGTACATGTTCAAGAGACTGTACAACAAGCCAATCAGCCATTTTGTATCCAGACAGATACCACCTAAAAAAAACCATTTATAACTGATTTTGTATATCTGAGTATACCAATTGCAATTTACATTTTGCAGATTAAATATGCAAGTGTCAAAACAGGAATTACCTACCACTCACAGCAAAAGGACAGGATGCATCTATTACTTTTGGATCTTTCAAAGCCACAGCCACATGACCTTGAGAAAGCCACATGTTGACAGAATCACAAGCCACAAACTCATACTGTGGTTTGAGAATGAAGTTGTGATCAAGAAGCTGTGCTAATCTGGAACACAGAACATGTGGAAGCAAACAGAGAATTTAGGAAGCAATCCCAGACATCCTTATGGAATAAATCAAAAATGAAACCACTGCACCTTTTTCTTTCCTTCCCTAAAACGTTGAGAAGGAAAGGGTTCAATTGCATTGGTATTTTAAATCGAACCCTCCTGGTTCTCACTGAAAATGTTATTTTTCAACTTTTTTGGAAAGGAAAGAAAAATGCTGCGCTTTATGTTATTTTGCAAATATACAACTGCTCTGTGATGCATCACTCTGTGATGTGTCATGCCCAAGAACAGCTCTTAGCCATGGTATATTGGACATATACAACACCCCCTTGTGCCTTGCTCACTTATTAAGATGGTGGTTTGAAACCTAAATGATAATTGACTGATAGCTGTGGTTTATGAGACTGTCGATTCATTCTGGATTTAAACCACCCAGTTTATAAGTAAGGAATAAGGAAAGAGTGGGTGTGGTATATGGCTGATATTTCAACGTCGTGAGCTAGCCTTATGGCTTTTAGGGCCAATTAATTGGAAGCAGGTCATGTTTATTGCCAAAAACCCAAAGGAGAGTTCTTAGAATAAAATAATTTGTACCTCTTTACAGGTACAGCAGAAAGGAAGCTGTACACCAGGCAGTGCTGTGGGAGATGGGATTGGAGCTCTGCACACACCTTGGGAAGATGAGAGGGAAGGCAACAGAGGAACAGCACATCTGCCCAGGACGCCAATCGCCGGTTGTCAAAGTAACATGTGATACCACTCTTCACAAATTCCTCTGTTAATTATAACATTGCAATATATTCAATACATTGTTATATGTGTAGTTCATGCTATGTCATTTTTTTATTTACCTAGATTTTCAGGCCTCCTGGAGGAAATATGTATTTGTGATGGTTTGAGGCCAGTATTTTCAAGAAGAACTCGAACCAGCTGTTTTCCAATGTGCCCAGCTCCAAGCACACCAACCGTAACACACGTCCCTTTCTTGGATACATTTGATCCCAGTAAATCCAGATCTTCGATTTGTTTTTGAAGGCCAATTCCTTCCCTAAAAATAAAACATTTTGTAGAAATGACCATTATTTTATAAATTAAAACATGGCCTACAGCATAAGTGATCTATTGTGTGGAATGTCGTGTTTCCAAGCGTACCTCAATGAACATGCCAGTTTGCATAAGAAGGCTGCATGCCCACATCCACACAGAGTCAATCCATTGGCGCGTGCACGGAGGAACAATAAATCATTTTCATTTTCACTTAAGCCACACTCAAAACCAAGGCTGTTCAGATTTTCTGTGAAGTCCAACATAATCTGGGAGGTTCGGCGAAGTGTAGGGTATGAAATCACTGTAGCACTTCACGGTTTAGTTTTTACTCGACACGTGTATACATTTATATTGTATGACAGTGTAAATTCACACAAAATCGTAATTTCATAACAAGAACCGGTATGTTTGTGCCACAGACTCGCCACCTTCCAATGTTCCTATGGTAACCAAAATATGGGCGTGTCCTTTTCTATGCTCCAATGAACTCCTCGAGAAGCAATATATTTCATTGAACATTAAATAGTTTATTTCCCTTTTAAGATTACATGCTTTCAATACAAACCGTGAAGATCCACTGTACACGTATGTACAACAAACAATATTCTCTATCAGCACATACATTACAATTCATATTTCTTAAACAGTTCTAACATTTTGGTATGGAAACAAGCCTCTGTTAGCCGATAGAGGGCGTTGTTTACCTGATAGTGGAGAATAACAATACAGATGAAAAGCGGCCACAATCGACTATAAAGTCTATATAACACCACCGCCCGACAAAAACAGGGCTGCATTATCATAATCTAAAAAAAACAAGTATAACAACAAAGTACTACAATAACGCAAACATGGGTTTGCATGATAAAGATCAAAAGCTGTGTTTTGGTCAAGTAATGAGTCTAGAAAAAATGAACTACACTCTTATTAATAGACAGATCTAAGAAAGCAAAGATTGATCATTTAAGCTATATAGAAATAATACATTTTAACCCTGTTTAAATAAACATATTGTTTGGGTTCTAATAGGGGAAGGGGTAATGTGACTATTCACATTTTTGAAGAATCTTATTTTTAAGAGAACCAGTCTATTTTTAACATAAGACTTGCTTTTCAAATTTACTTTGTTATTAACCAAGCAGCCATATTAAGGAAAATACCTGTAACATCACTGTTTTAATGGTCACAATTGACTTCCACTTCACTTGTAATCGAAGGTGCAGATGATCCACAGATTTTAAATCCACACACAAAGTGGAGTCTTTTAGAATGCCGTATGCAAGAATAGTTCTATACATCGGTTATTTAAAAGCCCACACATCTACATGGTAAACCCTAAAATGTTAGGGGACCTACACTTCAAAAGCATACAGCATATCTCAGAGATATTCGTGTTATTCGAAACCATGTAGGATTAAAGAATGTTGAATATGTCCAACTACAGACTCGCAGAACTTTTGATCAAAGATGCAATGAAATGCTGTGCTTCCTCGTGATCTGTCCCATTATAGGATATGGTGCCCCACTTCTGAACATGACACCATGTAAAGCAAGCAAGTCTTATCCTCCAAGCAAAGATAACCATTTACGGCCTACAGTATAGACATATGGCACAGTGACCTATGACCTCTACAAGTCCCTCTCTTTCATATGGTAGAACAACAGTATAATATGACCTCTACAAGTCCCTCTCTAACATATGGTAGAACAACAGTATAATATGAAGACAAAAGGCACTGCAAGGAAAGAAGTGCTAGAAATGACAAGCTGATTCACAGTAGCTGAAACAGCCTTACAAGCTCAGGAGATGAACCATGTTTTATTTACACCCAGTGCCCACTATTCAGCAACACTCCAATTTGAAAACGTAGCCGCCGAACCAGGTCCTTCCAGCTTGCAAGACTCATGGGGCCTCATAACAGCTGAGATGGGCGGTCTCCTTTGGAGGCCTTGTGATTCTGCGTAACCCTCAGTTCAGTTCTGGGAAAGCAAAAAAAAAAAAAAAGAATCACTCCTCCCCTTGTCGCCATTTCTGGGATTCCTCCTGGCGTGCGTCCGGGTGGATCTGGTTCCTCATTCCCCCCAGCACGTTGGAGGTGGCCTCGGTGGCCATGATGAGTGGCTTGACCACGGCTGGTGGGAGCTGCCGCAGGACCCCGCCCACCGCCCCCGTCATGCCGCGCTGCTCGTGCTCCCGCGTGGCCGTGCCGTAGATGGTCAGAGCGGTGTCTGTGATTCCCTGAGGGGACAAAGACATTGGGATATCTCAGGACCGCGAACACATCACCCAGTATTCAATCTCGTGAAGGTTTAGCGTAGCGGAGTTTACTTCTTTCACAACGCTGTAAGCGTTGGCTACTCCTTCCCGGAGATCAACCGGCTGATGTGCCAATCGGTAGTGAGAGAATTGCTTTATCCTCTTGGTTTCCCTCTCGTCGGGTCCCGGAGATACCATGTCATAGGCCGTCTCCGCTGCCGCCTGAGGAGCAGAAACCACACAGACTTGCTTTACTTAAGGAGCCAGACACAAGGATGAAACACAGGTTGAATAGAAGTGTACAACCCACGTTTGAATGACTCTGGGCCGGTTTTACCTGGATGGTCCGGACCATGCGATTGGTCAGCTCCAGAGCAGCCATAGCCGTGGAGGTTCCGAAAGAGGCAGTCCCCCGCTGCAGTCCACGTACAACCCGACCATCCTTTCGGTACTGCTCTATCGGGAGCCAAACCAGGTCCCGCACTCCCTGAACTGAACCACGTGAGGAGAAATGGGTAATTATTTTCTAAATAGCACAAATGTATTTATTTATCAAAGTTAGGCCAACACCCAATGTCCCTCAGTCATAATGTATGGTATGTAAAATAATAAAACAATACAAAAAATGTATGTCGATCTAAAACCTTACAGACTCATTTGCATGGTGGACAACTGGCCACAGCAAACTGAGCTGAGTCACTGTATATTGTCAGGTACTAAGAGGCTAAGCAAAAACATACAGAAAACATTGAATCACTTAGCGAAGCACTTGAATATTTCCTACTAACCCAACTGTACCAGGGAGTGTATAGGCCCCACTCCACCCAACAGTCCTGGCAACTGGTTCTTCTTTATGTCATTCAGCCACTCATTTATTGCATATGAAAAAAGCTTATCCACACCCAACAGCCTGAAATAAAACAAATACTTCACATAACAGCTCGTATTGTATAACATCGAATAACCCAAATCATTTTTGGTCCAATAATGACAATTCATTGTAATTTGAGGACAACTGATAAAGCTCACCCTTGTCTGTAGCATAATCTCCTTAGTTTTAGCTCGGAGCAATTCAGCTGAGTCAACCCAATCACAATACCAGCAAATGTACCCTAAAAGTGAGGAGCAGTCCACAAACATATGTTACTGTGAGGGTACGTATAATCTTGCCTTTTATAAAGAACTTGCTTCTTCATTTGAACATGTCCATAATCTGAGACATTGATAACCTCTCCTGTGTAATCTGTTAACACTAGAATTAACAAACAGAAAACAAATGTGACTGTATATGTTTTGTATAGATCGCTGAAACAACATACTTGATCCATTGAAACGTGTTTCCCATGGTAATCCAGACGTATGGGAACTTCGGAGGTGAACCAAAACTCTCTGAGGTAAAACCAAAGAAATATTTCATATTTGGCTAACCAACCGCATAAAAGACAACGTAATGATTTGTATAACACAGGGATTATGGCCCAACCTAAAAAAAAAAAAAAAAGTATACAAATGTCCGTCCACCTGGAAACAGTAAGGCACCTCTACCTGAAGAAGATGGGCCGGTGGTCTGTGAAGGAGGATCCACTGGCAGTTCCCGCTTCCCCGGAGTCGCTGTTACTGAAGAGGGAGTGGCCATTGAGGCTGGAGCTGGAGCGGCTCTGGGTTGGCACAGAGATGATGGGAGCCGGCTCCTGGCTCACACCTCCATGCTTTGTGAAGCTGCACGAGACCTCCGGGGCCGACGGCTTCTTCATTGAAACGCACAGCGCTGCAGACGACCAAATGCATAGATGAGAGTCAACACTTTGCTAAGACACGATCATTAGATAAGAAAGGAATAAATGCTATTCAATATGCGTTAACGTACAAAAGCAATTCGGTTGGAATGTCCACATGGGAATGTTCAGATGAAACCACTAGCATTCAAACATGCAGGTACCTGGCTAAGTTTGATATGATAGAATTTCTACTGATAGATTATGTACATAAACAACATATTACAAATCCAGACCAAAAGTTTAGAAAAAATATATCAGACTGCATCTTTAAAGGAGATATCCTTAATTTGCTCAAACCTTGTGGAGGTTAACTGAATTGCAGAAATGTGCATTCAAACAAACTCCCCCTTTAGCGCACTGGTTAAGTTTCACTTTTTTGGCTGTTAGACAACATAAAATGTTCAACAACATAAATTCTGCATTTTAGGCTGAACATTTGCATGCACCACAACACACATGACATGGTACACACACACTTTTGGGGACCCGTTTTTGCTTCACAGGACCTCTTTTACAACCAGTGGCCAAAAATCCCAGAAATGCCTTTAAGTGTGAACATGGTTTAATTTGGATAAGTTTATTCAGGCAGGCTCAAGGATTAGTACATACAGACTCATTAAGAGTTTTATATATATATATAATTGGTCTATCCATATCTGGTCTATCCTTTGAGACATCAAAGTGTGTGTGCAAATGTGACGTACATAGTGACAAAATCAACTACCAAGTTTACCTTCTTGATCAGTTGGAGAGAACATTTCAACTTCAGCAGCAAGGCTGGCAAAGAAGTCCTTCAGGAAAAACAATGCATCCTGCCAGAAAGGAATGCCGGTGTCATTTAAACAGAACCCGAGAGACATTCCATTCGTGCCATTGGTCAATCTCCCGCTCACCTGATCAATGTTGAGGCGAAGGGGCATGAGTGAGACCCTCAGACAGCACTCCTGAGGTGCCTGTCCGGTCTCCGAACACATGTGTAGAGCCCTGACGGTCAGCTGCAGGACCACAAACAACCGATTACACTTTGCATCCACTGCGGCGTGACCACGACACCATGGACCTGACCGCGGTCCTGCCGGACGGTCATGCTCACCATGTTTGAGTGGGCTTTGCGGGGCATCTCCTTGCTGGAGTACAGGTACAAGAACTTGTTCATCTGGGAGGTGGCCAGCCTGTCCCGGATCTCGAGGTCCTGAACGACGAATACCTGCCGTGACACAGGCTGGTCCACTGCCGCGTTAGGGACCGCCGGCGCCGAGGGGTAGACCTCGTGCTGGAACCGCACCTGGGAACGGGCGTTGGTGAACGTCAGCTTCAAGAACTCCTCAGAAGTATGTGTTTGTGCTCCTGTTCAGCCCGCGGGTCGAACGGTTAGGAGTGGGGTGTGTGTCGTCGTGTCCTCTAACCTTGCTGAGCTGGATCTCCATGAGGACGTCGGGGTTCCGGCCCCGCCCCCCTCCGGCCTTTCCCCCAGCCCGGCTCTGCCTGACGGAGGTCTGGGAGGGGGAGCTGTGTGGGGTACACCTTCAAAAATCACCACGTCACGTTAACACATCATCTACCGTATCTTTTCACCACTACTAAACATATACATCAGTCCCAAAGCTGTCATTAGATACAAAGATACGTCGTATCTAAATGACCGGTATTTCCGCACACACAAAACGCACAACCTCACCCCCGACTTCTAGCTGGAGAGGAGGTGAACGTCACGCTCCCAAAGTCCCTCCCCCCGTAAAGGTGCCAGATGACGGAGATCTCCTTGATGAGGTATCGCACCTCTGGGACGGGGAAGTTCAACGCTCCCCGGCTGGATTCGCTGTTGTCCAGCGGCTGTCCAAAGTGGTTGTCTTTGATCTCAATGGAGCCGGGGGTCAACTTACTCACCACGGGCTCCTCGTCACGATCCTGAGGCAATAGACACACTCGTCACACCAATGGATGGACACCAAAACACATACCGACGGAGCAGCCTTGCGCGGTGGACGCTCTTACGTCTGCTCTGGAGCCCGGGGTCTCCAGAATGCAGAAGTCGTCGGCCTCTGGAGCCAGTTTGGGGGCCGGGGTGATGAGGGGGGAGTGGAGGCTGGGGTACGTGGGGCTCGGCTCCTGCGGGAGGTTCCCGCTCTCGTCCGGGAAAAGGAAGAGGTCCGAGCGGGGAGGTTCGAGGTCATGGTCCTGGTCCTTGTGTATTCCTGTTGGAGGTTCGAGGAGGGAGTCAGACCAGATGAGTGGAGTCGGGGGAAGGAACGCGCATCCGGTAAATGTGAAGCGGCGGGTGGCGTTCCGCACCGTTGTGCCGCATTGCCAGGGCGTGCTGGCTGTCCGTCTCCTCCATGGCCTCACTCATAAGGTCCTGCAGCATCTGCTGCTCAGCCTCGGGGAGCGGAACAGTCTGGGAAGGGGGGCGGCTTGGAGCCTCGGCCTGGCCAAGGACAAGGACATACAAGGACATCAGTATTTACAGTCACACTGGTATAAAAACGGACACATTCCGGACTCCTCAAAAACCATTCACCGCACTTTACTCTCAAGGGAACAGTCGGGTAAAAGGTGCCGGCTGTAATAAATCACTTGTCATGCTAACCTTGGGTCTCTGCTTAGAGCTGGTGCTCTTGGCCCCCGGTCCAGGGGGGGGCAGCAGGTCTCCATAGCTGGCGACATACTGGATGAGGTTCATAAGAGCGGCGCAGGAGTCCGAACACGTTCTGATGTGGATGACGTCACTGGAGCAGCGCAGCTCAAATCTGGGCTCCGTCTGTCCAAAGGCATAGTGACGACATCGGTTCAACAGTGCCGTCTTGCGTGGCAAAGACGTTCCCGTCGACCTACTGAGGTTGTCGGCGCTTACCAATTCTCTGTCTACACCAGGTTTGACCGCTGTGATTCTCAACTCTAACGTCCCCATGTCCACCACCTGCACGTAGTCTGTGACAAGAAGCACAGGTTTACAGGCCCAATCACATCGGTTTTGACGGACTGCACCCTGCAACCTGGAAATATTCCCAGAACTTAAACCGATATCTTTCATATGAACATTAGTATAACGTTCCAAAAACATTCTAGTTTACTTTAGTTCTCCAACATGCCAATATTTAGGCATCGGCTTCCTTTGGCCAACAAAAAGTTTCTCTCAACACAATGATTAATCTTTTTTTTCCCCCAGAAGAACACTAAACATTGAGCCTCACAAGTGTCAAAAGGATTTAAGACAAGTTTAACTGAGAAACCCAATTGGTCATTAAATGTACCCATCATAATACAGCTCCCGCCTCCCTTGTGACTTCCTGATTGTCTGAGCAGAGTGGGTGAAAGCAGAATGTCATGACATGACTACCTAGGGCTCAATGGAAGCCGTTCTGACAGGCCAACTAGAAACCACATTGTGGAAGTGAGGAAAAGTGCTATCCTTTTTATAGACATTGTATAATTATCAACACATAATGTTATGACACCTGTGTTAGGAAAACATTTTTGCCAGCCTAAAACAACACTGGGATCTATCAGAGAACCAAATTTAGTTGGTTAAAGCATCGTTGATTTCATTAAATTGTACTACAATTGTGGTTTACCTCGTGTTAGATTAACAGAAACAGCATTGCTCTTGTCAGACAGGAACAAAGCCGCCTCATCCAAGATAATCCTACAACCAACAAACAGAAAAATTATGAAATACAGACACAGCCACTGGCACGTAACTTCTGATTTCCTGGAAATGAAAAGTACCTTAGAGTGGAGGAAGAGTGGTCCAAGGAGACACTGCGGGAAATACTGAATGTCTCCACCACCAACAGGGACCTGAGGGGGAGGTACAGGGGTCTGCCGAGAGAACACAGCGCATTACTACACACAGCTGCCTACAGTCTAGGGCAGGGGTTCCCTAACTACTTTATTTTGGGAAATCATCAGTATCAACATCATATCACATGTACAAATACCATCACTGAATAGTACCTGTAGCCTATTCAACAGTACGGGAAGCCTAGTAACCAGTACCTGCAGCCAAAGATTAGTCTAGAGAGCAGCCTGTATTCTAGAGAGCAGCAGCCTGTATTCTGGAGAGCAGCAGCCTGTATTCTGGAGAGCAGCAGCCTGTATTCTGGAGAGAAGCAGCCTGTATTCTGGAGAGCAGCAGCCTGTATTCTGGAGAGCAGCAGCCTGTATTCTGGAGAGAAGCAGCCTGTATTCTGGAGAGCAGCAGCCTGTATTCTGGAGAGCAGCAGCCTGTATTCTGGAGAGCAGCAGCCTGTATTCTATAGAGCAGCAACCTGTATTCTGGAGAGCAGTGCCTGTATTCTAGAGAGCAGCACCTGTAGTCTAGGGAGCAGCACCTGTAGTCTAGGGAGCAGCACCTGTAGTCTAGGGAGCAGCACCTGTAGTTTAGGGAGCAGCACCTGTAGCCTAGGGAGCAGTACCTGTAGTCTAGAGAGCAGCTCCACAGGTGGAGATGAAGAGTAGTGACGGAGGCAGGGGGGATGTAACCCAACACAGGCTCCTCAGACACATTCAGAAAGTCCACTATCTGTTACAAAGAAACAAAAAAGGACTGATCAGACAGGAGTAAGGAGAAACTATACAGACACTTTGGGAGGACAGGTGATGGTTTACCTGGTCATACCAGCCCAGTTTGGGGGGAACCACTCGATGCTGGAGTGTGGCCCCTCTCACACCCACGGCAATCAGAAACTCCTGCAGAGGAAACACGGGCCGACATCAGATGTGCATCCCATTGTCTATCCAAAGCATGAGCTCGTCAACAGTAAATGCGCATTGACCGCAGATATGTACAAGGGCTGTGCCAACCTTGACGTTGCGCTCCATGTTCTGGGAGGAGATCTTGACGGCGACAGACAGCATGCTGTGGGCCTCCAGGCCGATGCCCTCCGAAGGAGACACCCTATCGTGAGCCGTTTCCGAGGGATAGATGGCCGGCTCCAGCCAATGAGGACGCGTCCTGCAGGGCAGCTTGACGTCAGACACTGGGGTGTCTCCCTCGACAACCCCTAGGTAGATGTAAACCAACCATGTATCATACACACGGTGCTACGCATCCCCATGAACAGAGGCTAAAGTGCAATAATATAAAGTGCCATGGCGTAACGTGTTACCTTGGTGATAGAGGCGGATGTCACTGGTGTGGAAGCAGATGTAGTGCTGGTCTTTGTAACCTTCGTACCGTGTCACACTAAAAAAGACACCGTCTCTCACCTCCAACCAGAACTCTCCATGTTGCGTTTTCTCACCCATCTCATCGTCTTGCTGGAAAGAAAATAATTGTCATTGGCACCAGTCAGCCAAACTGCGCCGGAGAAAGGGTTAACTGTGATATAATGGAGACATGGTGGACAACGGTGTCTCAGGGTTACCTTGGTGCTGTGTGTCTGCAGCGCCACCAGGCCGTGGCTGACCGTGAGGACGACAGAGAACAGGCTCTGGGAGGTCTGGGCCTGGGCCTTGGGCTTCTTCTTCCTGCGAGATCTGAAGCACTGCTCCGAGGCAGGAGAGTAGTAGTGCATGGTCTCCTCTTCTGACCCACTGTCCTCCTCTACGGTCATAAACCACAGGACCACACAGCAGTGAGTACGACACGAGGCAATAACATCTTTACGCATGATTTCAACAGAAATAAAACACCATTATTTCTGGTATTTGAAGCGTCCAAAATAAAAGAGCATACACACAGAACAACCCAGGAGACGACACGCAAAGTGATTCCCACTGTCCCCTTGGTGCATCCCAACATTATGAATGCACACAGAGTGCACCGTGGACTGAGGTTGAGATGTAGCAGATGTCGGTCCTGCGGGGACAGCCTCACCCTCAGGGCCAGTAGAGCGGAATGTGCTGAAGCTGTCCTTGGCGTAGTGGGCGGTGTTGATCAGCTGGCTGGCTACAGAGAGTCCTACTCCATATGGCATGTTCTCCACAGTCTCCACAGGCGATGGGGCGTTGGGCTCCCATAACAGCAGATCGTTATTTATCCTGCCAGACGAGAAAGGGGAGGGGTTTCCAAGGTACCTCACACAACCCGGAAATTACATCTCGTCCCAATTCGGTGAGACGCTCAATCGGGTTTTGGAGGAAGAAATGTAAGAAATTGAGTTGAGTTTGTTTGGCAAACCCGTCTTAATTTCACTTGTGATTATTACACACAGGTTTCGAAATCAGAGCCTAAGTTTGAACACTGTCACTACTCGATCTAGAACTATATCTGAACTTTGGAACTAATGCATGACATAGAATGCTGACATAGCCTGTCCACAAGAAAGGGAAAGCAATCATCAAAAATCATTTTAATTGACTAAACGGCACATTTTGAGGTACAGGCCATGGAAATAGTATCTATTGTGACAGTTTAGTTTTACATACAGAAGTAACTCAACAAGTTCCCCCGGGCTCTTTGAGCACATTACCTGTTGTGCAGTTTCTCATAAAAGGCCTTGTTGGGTAATGATAATTGCACATTTGGCAAGCACAGCTCTAAAACGAAGCGGGAACTGCCTGTGGTCTTCTCCTGGAACTCCGTCATCTCAGCGACATCACCCGGAATCACCATCTGAGGGCCGGAAATGCCCACGATGTTGTGTTTAGTCAGTCCCAGTGTTGATCTGTGAAATGGGATGGATCACGCGGTGTTCCTACCTCCTCGTTCTCATACATGACCCGGCGGGAGGAGAAGGGGGAGGGTTCAGGCTTTCCAAAGTCACAGACGTCCTTCAGTGAGTGGGCTCCTCCCCCCTCTTCTTCCTCCTCAGGGGAGTGGCCCTCTGCCCCCTCGTCCTCCTCAGCAGTCCCACGCTCCAGGATGGAGTGGACCGTGGTGGGGTTGACTTTCAGCACCACTCTGAAGGGGCAGCGAGGTTAGTAACCTTTAAAGGATGTGGACTCGGTATGACTCGAAGCAGCACAACGCTGCAGGTAAAGGCATACAGTACCGGGGCCAGTCAAACTTCCCACTGTCAGAGATGGTCATGTCTCCGTCCATGGTGTGGGAGACCCTGAGGAACCTGCCGGCAGGCTTGTCCTCCTCCTCCTGGAACTTCCCTGCGAGAATGGAGGTTTAGATGAACAATATCTGTCACCCGCTGGGTCTGGCTTGAGGGGTCTGGGGTCTATAGGGGTCTGGGGTCTATAGGGGTCTGGGGGCTATAGGGGTCTGGGGGCTATACGCAGGGCGGCCGGTGCATGGGCCCACATACGTACCAACTAGCTCCCTGAAGGTAAGCTCCATCTTGGTTTGCTCGGGGGAGCTGCCCCCCGTGAACTCAGTCTTCACCTCCAAGTCCACCATCTCCACATGCAGGACCTCCTTCTGCAGGGACTTCTTGAACCAGGGGCCCCTCTCCTGGTCGGAGCGCAGGTCTGGGATGGGGAAGCGCACCACCAGGTTCAACACAGGGGCGTTCACGGTGACGGACACGTGAGTGTTGGCTGGAGTGCGGCTGTCGTCAAGGAAAACCTCGGCAAAGGCTTTGTGCTGTGGGGGGGGGCGTAGAAACAGTCTGTGGGGGTGTTGTTTTTCCTAGGCAATTGCAACAAGTTGTTCGAACATCGGCTTACTTTAAGGGTCAACATTTCAATATAAGTGTTAAAGCATCAACACAGCGATGACGTAGGGAAACAAAAGTCCTCACCAAGCTGACGTGTTTATTATAGGACGTGTACATGTGAGAGGACATCATCTCGGTGGTCACCAGTTTCTGTGGCTGCAGAAGAGAGTTGAGGCGGTCCACAATACTGATGTCCATTTCAGCGCGGACTGCTCCCAATTCCACCTGAAAGTCCGCCTTCCTGGGCATGGCGCTCAGGCGCACCTGTCCCCCCTGGAAGAAGACATTTGTTAGGCACAGAATGACTCCGGTATATTTTGGGCTAATTCCAAAGATGAGACACACTATTTGAATTCCCACAGAAATGACAGTTTGGCATTCCTGCATAAAATCATGTAGAATTTGCTTTGAGGTGCTAGAGTGTCAACTACGGAGTTGCCACATTTAAACCGGATGAATGTGGGCGGTCACCTGCGGCCCTCTGCGCTCGGCCAGTTTGTAGAACAGGTGAAGGCAGGTGGCAGATTGTGCCTCGGTGGTGACTGGTGTGTCAAATGTCAGGAGCTGACGAGGGACAGGAAGAAGGAACATCGACCCTGAGAAGCATCTCCAAAAGCACATGACATGCACGCCTAGATAGTAACAGATGACAGATTTCCAAAAAAACTTTTACTGATGCCATACGTTGGTGTGAATGGCCGTTGTTGTTGGGTAGGCCTTTACCTCAGTGTACTGGACCCCTCTCTGAGACATACTGCTGGGAGCATCCGAGGGGAAGAGACACTCCAAGAGCTCCATCTGGCCCAGGGACACATCGGTGCTGAAGGTACGCAGGCTGGAACCCTGACAGTGCTCATACGTCACCTTCATACCCTGAGCCACAAACCTGGAAAGATAGAGCGTGTGAGTGTGTGAGATTGTCGCGAGTTAAGACACAAAGGACGTTAAGGACGTCTAAACGTTAGAGAGCATCATTACGCTCACCTGAGGTGGTCGTAGGGGCAGGCCTTGTCAAACACCGGCCTAAGCCGGATGAACCCAGCCGGGGGGAGCTGGTCCGAGCAGACCACCCTGAAGAAGTCCGTGGCAATGGGTGCCAAGGGACTGGGTGCCGTGTCCGGGGGTGGCAGGGGGTCGATATGGAGGACACACACCGCAAGGCTCCCCAGTGTCAGCCTGAAGACCAGCTCCGGCTTGGACTCATCTCCATGGGCTTTGGATGGGTGGGCTGACACCCAAAAACCACCATGACACTTTTGTGTTCTCAGTGTGTTTTTTTATTTAAAATACATACAATGTGAAATGAACACGTCGGTTACCGTCTCAAGAACTGAATAAGAACACCACCACGAACATCTATCTATCCCATCCGGACAAACTATTCTGTGAGTGACTGATAGAGAAAAATACTTACAGGTCTGTCTTAGCAGCTTGTGTTGGAGAGGAGAGTCCCGCATCATGAATGGGCTGTCCTGGACCTGCTTCTCCCTCTGTCTAGGCACATCCAGGTAATCGTCCCACTGGGTCTTAGAGGATAATCGTTTTTTTTTGTATTAGGTTACCATTAGGTCAGGTGAACAATACAACAATGGAAAACACGTATAGATGTGTACCATGGCATTGCCAGAAGGAGACTGTCCTGGAGAGGGGGAATAGTTACTGTTGAGTGACAGGTCCAGGTCAACCGTGGGCGGATCCCCCAGGGGAGGAAGGGACGACAGGCTGTGAGACATGTCCATGTCAGCCATGGAGAAGAAGACATCCTCTGCTAACCAACGAGCATACACAACGGATCAGGCCACTGCATAGGACATTTCGATACAGTAAAGGCGTAGAAAGAAAAGGTATAAACGGTATGAACGATCAGGCTTGGGAACACAGCGGGCGGGGCTAAGGGCTCATCCCAACCTCTGCTGGAGACCGTTCTGGTAGTCTGGCTGTCATAAAGGTCGGGATCCGCTCCAGCCATCCAGGAGTCTTTCTTTAAGCAGCGGTTTAGCTCCATGTGGAGCCGATACTCATCCTCTTGTTGCATGGGACGGTTCCTCTTGTCTTTCCCCCACTCTGGTCCACCTGGTCACACAGACGCAGAGGCCTTCAGTGTTTCAATCACAAACATCTGAAACAGCTCCCGTTTAAGATATCATCATCACCAAATTGGCATCACCAACCTGAGCCTGTAAAAACTCCAAGCATGTCCAGAATTAAGTGAACTTGCCGTGGGGTTAACAGCACGATCATTGTGCTTATCTGTCCATCAACATCTAACTGAAAAACAAAGCAAAACACGTAGGACTATAGAGAACGAACATGTTGACGCATTTTAATGCATCCAACTTTCTAGGCCATTGTGCCCTTCACATATGTGACAGTGTTTTACCAACCTTTGCTCCCGGCATAGCTTGGTTCTGTTTCAGCACAAGTGACAGTTCAATTTTGCCACTAAGATGACCAATCTGCATGGGTTCAAAGGGCGTCGCAGAAGAAACAGGCTCTGTGAATTGGGGGTGTGGCTCACAAATAATTCTTGGGTTCCAGCTCGGAGATAGCTTTGCCTCAGTCTCCTGAGGAGGTATAGAAGGGGGAAGGGTGAGTGAGAATCTGTAATATATGCATAATACCACAAAGAGGACATTATTTACTCACCGCAGGGGTGGGAGAGGACTTAAAGCCAGCTCGGGATGCCTCTGAAAACTCATCCCAGAAGACGGTGACTCCCTCCAGCTGCAGGTTTTTATGGGCGAACGTGGTAGGCTGGTGCACGTTCACACTGGAGCTCTCCTCACCCGTCTCATCACAGTACACGATCCTGGACAACACAATATCAAAAAGGGTGTACGTTTATACAGAGTGTAAAATGGTCGAAAATCTAAAATATATATATCTAAGGAAATGTGTTTGTGCACTACTCCAACTTACTTGTTAATTCGCATCTCAAGAGCAATTCCAGTTTTGGAATTTTCTGGAACATGTTCGATTCGGAGAACCGTGTCCAAAAAAGTAACCTTCACTCTTCTCAGAACTTAACAAATGAGAAAGAAGACACCGTTATTAATCCACTGTTACTTGAAAAGAAGGCCCAATCAAGTTTTAATGTAAGGTCATATTATGCCAAACCTGTCTCTATGGTCTCTGCAAACTTCTCCAACCCCTCCAGTGGCTGGAAGCTCTCCCCCAAGTCATCTGTTAGTCTCTGACTCAGACACTCTTTGGCCAGCTGCATGCTGCTCGTCATGAAGCTGGACCAGTACATAGGTTCCATACCAGAAGCTAGGGGCCAACAGTGAAAAGCAGTAATGGTCAATCTGTGGTCAATCTAGCGTTATCACCAGCGACAGTAATGAACAGTGTGAGGTGACAAAGTGGCAAATCCACTGACCTATACGTGGTCTAGGTCGGAACACCATCCCCAGCCCTTTGACCTCCAGGGCACAGTTCTCTTGTAGCAGTGATGACCATGGTACAGTCAGAGAAATGGTCTGGATGAAGCCCTCTATTACCTCGAAGGGAGCATCCACGGACTCAAGGATCTCATTTAAAGACTGAGGAAGAAGAAACAGTGCTTAGGGTTAGGCACAAAGAAACAAAGACTTTATGTCAGTACAAATTCCATTTTGAATATTAGCCTACATATCAAAGGTACAACTTACCCACTTGTCCAACGGCACTTGAGCCAGTGATCCAGTGCCTTGGTAGAGATCCAAGCTAAGCTGATCCAAGCTCAACTTCTCTTGAAGGAAATTACCCAAATACCTATGCAAAAGGTATCTGCATGCCCGTTTTTTTATAGATTCAGAAAAAGGCCAAGGCATGTTGGTTTGATAATTGTGGTGTCTGCCAAATAGGCTTAGAATTAAGTATTAAACAAATATGTTGTATGGAGGAGGTTTAATAACTATATATTTATTCCTAAATAATCTTGCATGGGTAGTATTGGTCTTCTCATCCTGCTGATTTTCAAAAATCTGTCAAATCTAAACTTAAACATTCTCTGCGCAGAGTGAGAAATCTTTGGAGATATGCCACAATAATTCCAATTTCAGTTTTCCGAACCTGCAATGAGAAGACATAACATTTCAACTTAACTACACACTTTATCACCACACCTCGACGACATGTTATGATTATGTATTTTGACAGGGGGTGGTGTGGTATATGGCCAAATCAGAGTCCCTGGGCACAGCATCTACCTACGGTATGTTGGCAATAAACCACAAACCCCTTATTGCATTTATAGACGGGTTATTAACACCAATAAAGCAGTAAAAAGGGTTGTTATAGCTGTGGAACGGTTACATGTACCACTGCTATCAGCCAATAGGAATCAAGGATTCGATCGCCTATGTAGCATGTACAGCAATATTACATTTGGTGTCTTTCCTAGTAGGTGAAGTATACAGCTAATGGCATTATTGTTACTAAATGAACCGAAGTTACAACACCCTTAAATCAAAGTTCCGGGCTAACATCGCAAAAGAACTGGTAGGCATTACCGGCTCTGGCCTGCTAACATGGGGTGTCTGGTCGCTTGATCATACATAAAGTTAACGTGACCGTTAACTGGAAGGTTCCGATATTTATATAGTTAGCGTTTTAATGGTTGAGCAAATTGATCGAACATATTACTGTAACGCAAGTATGTGACTAGAATGGCACGGTTGCCAGGATATGTGGATGCAATGGCTATCAAATATAATCAACAGAGCAGCCCCGATTTATTGTTGTTGCTCGTCGTCTGAGATTCTTGGCTAACACCGACAGGCTAGCATATTTGTGGACTACAACTAGAGTTTGTCTACCGCTCCTCTTCATATAGAATAACATCATAGCAAGACAATATGTTATATGATATATATTTAGACGTATAACGGCATTTGATTACTTGATTACATAACAGCTTTCATTGCTCACCTTTCTGTATGAACTGTTTACAAACACTTTCATGACTCCGCACCATTGACGCCATTCAAGTTCCGCCGTACGTAAAGAAAACACAAAAAACGCGACGACGTACACAACCAAACTCCACCCCTTTATTTTACTGCGAAAACGTAGAGTAAAGTTCACATTTGTAACAGCTACAAGTTGTATTTCAACTCAAACTTGCCTTTTCGCTTGTGTACAATTCAATCTTTAATTTGCAACAGATTGATAATAAAACATGTCCATAATATCGCCATTTGAAAAACAAGCCACAGAAGGCCTGGAAGCAACCATTGGACTTCCGGTTTTTGGAATCTGCCTTCAAAATAATAGTCCGCTACAAACGCAATATAAATTATATTAAATTAATAGATTTTACTCTACACACTCTCCTGAGTGTTTCCTACAATACTTTCACTGTGGCACATACTATAGGTTTTGAGCTATGAGGAATTATGTATTCCATATTCATACATTTGCATAGACTGAATTGTGACCGTGAAAGTATTTTTCTACCCACCTTTTTTTTTTTAAATAACTCTTAAACTAAGTATGAACATATATTTGTTGTTTATGTTCTAAGAGGTATATTTTCTTAAACAATTCATTAATTCAAATTATGTCCGTTTTGAACCAATACGTGACCTCTTTTATTTTGATATTTTTATATTTTTCATGAACCAGAAGTGTTTTTTTATGTTGCTCACAAGACGCTGATCCCCTAATGAGGTGAGTATTGCGTGGCTAGAATAATGTTTTTTTATGATATAATTCTAGTTTGTAGATCCTCAGTTATGTCTATGGTATTCTAAATACTGTATAATTACCCATAGGACTACAGATAGACCCATGGGTCTACAGATGGCTGTGGGCCACAGTATTGAACACAGCCGCCACTAACTTAGCGTGCCCCTATCCCTGCTCTTATTCAAGCAAATTGTGTGTTTTCAGGAATTTGTTCTATACAGCTAGCAACCTAATGTCACTAATGTTTTTAACGTTAGCTAGCAAGGTAATTGAGACCAGTGATAATGTAGTGTACTGTAGTATGCTGCACAAAGTAACGTTCTTCGAAATTGAGAAGAAAATATTTCAAATACGACTTTTAAGTATAAATATTTATTCAATTCGTCTTTTTATAACCAAGTATATCACGGGAAAGGTTACTAAAGTCATTAGTATCAAAATCCATTTGAACCAGAATCTGCTAATTGTTTAGGGTGGTGCAATCAAAATTATGGTTGTCATATCAATTTGCGTTTAGCTATAAGGATAGATATATAAAGTTAAAGTTAGATAATAGTTATGATGATTTACTTATTTCAGATTACCCATCTCTGTAATCACATCCTTAAATATATAGTCACCTCCATTATGATGGGCACCATTAATCAAGATGTTCAGCCAATATTTTATGAGCTGTTAATGAAAAACACTGGTAATAAAATATATTTAATATAAAAATAAATGAATGAAAGTAGAATTTCAACTAATACAATTGCTTAGAGAAAAAAAAAGTCTGACGATAGATGACAAAATGATTGGTAACTGTAATGATTCTTTTATAAACAGTCAAAGGTAAATGTTCATTAACATTCTATTTTATAAGTATATCTCAATCTCAAGGATTGATACATTTATTCACATATTACAGGCATACCTACACACAAAGCCCACAAACAGCAAGATCAAACTGCAACACCATACTTTGCTGACAATATGCATCCTTTTCCAATCCACTTGCTTTACAGTTTAGCCAGTGGTGCAGTGTGAAATGCGTAGACAACAGTCTGATTTTGACACAAATACACATGTCAAATGAGAGTCTCAAGATGAGATCATACCACCACAGAGCCTAATCAGACATCTTTGAACCTAAACTGTATGTGTAACATGTATATGCAGGACCCAGCTGTAGAACAGACTTAGTCTGGGTTCCTCGTTGAAATAAAGGGTTAATAATAATAGGTTCAAGTCAATGTCACCATTGGTTGAAAAGGCAAGTCAGAGTCACCAATGGTTGAATTATGAGACCGGGACTGGACGACTAAAACACTGCTATGACCCACCACGTACTATGGTCATTTGCCCCACCTATTCTGTATATACAAAATAAATACTTGAAAATTTCAACCCTGAAGGTGTTTTTACTTATAAATCACTCACATAAATACAGTGCATTTTTTATAAAACACTGGAAGTGAAAACTGTTTACTTCGCTAGAATTTACTTACCATTTATTGTACTCAATATTTTATGTCTGATTACAAAACTAACCAAAGTGGTGTGTTTTGTCTGGTGTGTCTGTGTGGTGTAGGGAATGGAGATAGACTACCAACCAAATGACTCACCAGTCTCCATGTTTGAAGAAGACTGCATTAATCACATGAAGGATATGAGGTTGGAAGCTGAGGCAGTGGTCAGTGATGTGCTATTTGCTGTGGCCAAAATGTTTGTGTCCTCAAATTTGGACAGTGGCTTAGATGTGGCCTACATTAACGTGGAAACCAGAGAAGGCAACCGCTATTGCCTTGAGCTTAATGAAGCTGGACTAAGGGTGAGGGATATCAAGAGTATTTATTGTTTAAATATTTTTCTGTTGAGGCCCAATATGATTGACCAATTTGTTTGACCTTTTAGGTGGTTGGATATGCTTTCGACCAGGTGGACAAGAGCTTGAGCACCCAGTACCATGAAACAGTTTATTCGCTGCTGGATACCCTAAGCCCTGGTTACAGAGAAGCCTTTGGGAATGCCTTGCTGCAACGATTGGAGAGGCTACAGCAAAATGGACAATGAATGACAAAATGGCATTAACGATGTGAGAAAAGGGTTGTAGGAACATATGTGTGTTCTCTGAATACAAATATAGCAAGTTTCCTTGTCAGGTTATTTACCAAACATCCAGCTATCTGGCTACAAGTATTACACTACTACTAATACTGCAGTAAGTGAAAGTTTCTCTCCGGGGTCAATCCTGGTTTTCTTCTGGGTGTCGTATTTGTTATTCAAATAAATAATTTAGACCTATTGTGTCTTCAACCAGGATTATATTATCATCATTCGCATTAAGGTTTTGTTGCTTTTGTAAATAACTGTCAAATGTATTGATAATCCAGTGTCAGTGTTTAATTACCACCCCATTTAGAGCTATTAGTACTACAGTAACTCTGCTTACTCTACTTTGATCAATGTATTCTCTCCTATTCACTAAAATAATTCTGCTTGGTTTCTGTTGCGTAAATCAGCAGATATCATTGAAACCACCAAAGAGAGAGAAGGGGATTTAGACATCTCAATATGCATAAACCACTCATTGATATTTTTTGTCATAAATTGCCTTAAAAATTGAAGATGGTTTGCACTTTGGTCAGAATCATGTAAAGTCATTGTAGCATTGAGGCACCAGGAGGCTAGTGCATTTGGTTTATGCATTGCCCAAACATAAAGGAGTTGGCAAAGCCTTTTGTGGCTCATTGTGATCTTTTAAGGCAAGCCCATTTTGATCATAGCTAGAGAAGTGTTCTTACAGTGCTTTGGTCTCCCTGGTCCAGAAGGCAGTATGAAAAGAAGCTATACCGATTAGCAGGTATGCCTGAGTTCATGTCAGATCTATTTCCAGAGCCTGTGGTGGGGACAAGGCAAGTTTCTAACTACAAATGGGACATGGGATGTGGAGAAGATACACCTGTGTCATATCATTTGGCCAGAGCAAGTTATTTGGGTAGCTAACCAGCATCTTAGTTCCTACTTTAGAAAAACTATACTACTAATATTGATATGGTATGGTATGTTTAAACTTTTTTTTTAATTATAAGTTGGTGGTCAAGGGTTGAATATTGTAAATAAAGACCCTAAACAAAGCAGATTTGAAAGTCTGCAATTTAGTTGGAGTTGCCTATTACATAAAATGTCCATCAGTAAACCCAGTCCTATAATAAAATCTTTAAAACTTTGATGCAGGTGTTATGTGCTTTTATTTGGTTGTAAGTTTACAAGTTCAGTGAACAGAACAACATTATATTATAATAAAATATTTGTTAAAGAAAATTGACCACTTTAAAATAGATTAACCATTAACAGTGCGCTTTACATGTCCTTACATCTTAAAGACAGATGCAAAAAATTAAAGTTGTACATAAAATAGGAAAAATAAGCACTTAATAAATTATTAGGTACTCATTTGTTGAAACATCCTACTCATATGCAGTTAATCCAAAATGCCTGCACAGGGCGTGAAAAGTTGTAAAACAACAGAGAAAACTAATGTAAACCTACAAAATCAGTAAAACCTTTTTTCAATTTTTAAAATGATTACATTTTGTATTAAATGCTTATTTTCACATTAGAATCCCTTTTTAAAAATACAAAATCTTTCAGATCATACTGCATAAAAATCAGTTTGCAATTTGGACAGGGAACTTAATGCAGAACAAGTCTTTGGAATTGTCATCTCTTAGTTCCCATTCAACGACCAACTTGATCTAGAAATAGATAAAAACAAATGTAGTGATTATGTGCAGCAATACAGGACACTGACTAAAAATATAAAAGGTTTGCTGTTTATCTTTCATACTCAGGTATGAGGCTAGTCTATTTTATAAAGACCACATTGCAGAAATGAAAGTGCTAAAGAAAACACGTTCCTGTTTCTCACTTTCAATTCTGCATTACAATATTGTAATTAAAAACATGTGAGTTATACTTACAGAGGGGTACTCAGACTTCACTGGAAGCTGATTCACATAGTGATAGCTATGTTCCTTCTGGATTGGGCACTCAATCCCAGACTTGCAGCCGTCTTCAATGGGGATGGGGAATGGAATGGGAACACCAGCAATCAAACCGTGGACAATTGCTGTGCTCGTCTTGCTCTCAACCACTAAAACAAATAATTATGCATTAAAATAAGGCTACATTTACTTGGAATAACTAAATAACTGTTGATGGTACTTACCACTGTTGAATGTCACATTTACAGCATATGACTGTCCTTTATGGAGCTGGCATGGTTGAGTAGGACAAGGGTTAATGTCAACAATCACAACCTTACCGACCGCGGAGCCTAGAAATAACAAAATAGTACATGTTATTAGACAGTCATTTATTATTGTAATAAAATCAAGCCAAAATAATAATATCCATTCTAAATTCTGTTTTTCTAGATCCACAGCCTTTTCACAACTGACCAAACGAAATAAACATTAATATCAAAATGTCCTTAAGACTTACCACAATCCGCGAATTTCACAGGTTCAGAGCACGTGAGTGCAATCAGAGAGAACAGACATGCAATGTAAATAGCGTGAAAATCCATAGCAGCAATCTGAACCTAAAAGAGTTAACAAAAATATTTGAAAATGCTGAAGTTTCAGAAACACAGAGCCAAAGCCATTCGAAAATGTCAGTAGTAGTAGTCATTCAGTCATATGACTCGTGTGACTAGCACTACAACGGATGACTAACACTTACAGTCGAATTGTGCACCTAAAACAACATTTTACAATAGTCCTGGACGCAGCAATATCTAATGAAATATATGATTACCTCAATTACTTTTCTATATTTTTTTAAGATATTGTAATATACACTGACTTATTTCCTTTAAAGAGACTTGTATAAGGAGAACAAAGTAACTTTTTTGATACATACCTCTTATAAACACTCAGACCCAGGTTCACAAACACTCCTTACTTCCTGGTCACAAGAAAATGACTCCTAGTCACAGTAGTCTATGTTCAAGGTCCACTGACTGACGTTGATAGTAACGAATCAGATGTTTATATATTTCAAGATTGGGCGTTTCTTATGACGTTGTGAGACAGACGATTTTTTTTCTAACCAATTGTTTTGTCTGTAGACATGACACCGCAGTGACGACTGTTTTGGGGGAGGGGTTTCTAGCACCAGAGATTGTTATTGAAGATGTCAGTCGTTCTACAGAGAGCAATGTTGAGTGCGGTGAGGTCAAGATCGTGGACACTCGCTAGGTATACAATAAGCAATTCTACGATTATGGGAATTACAAGTAATAGTTTAATAATATAGACATTTATTTATTCATTTATTTATATCCAGGACGCTGTCTTCAAAATGCAAAGAGAAGCTTAGCTCACGTATCCCATCGTGCTAGCTAACTGAATAGTGCCGTTGCTAACTGTTATTAGCATTGAATAGGGGGCTACACCATCATAACTGCGGGGTAAAACTAACTACCTACAGTACAGTAGATGTTTGATTGCAGTGTTTGTTTATTGATAAGTGAAGTTACAATTGGGGGTAGCCTGCTGTCATTATCCGCTGAGACGTTGACCCCTTGCCCGCATCCAAGTAGTTAGTACAGTAACAAGTAGAAAGTAATCTCAGTGTAACGTTTCGCCTATAATAGGACAGTGTTGTAAGCATTCATCAGCGCTACCCTTGTCAACATGAGTTTTTCTGGATGAAAATATTTTTACAACACATTTAAAGTGGGTTATGCGAATGTTATGAGCCTTTAGTTTTGTGTTTTGACAAAATACTTGTTTTTATTAAAGAGCCTCTTCTGCCCTTCTAACGAATTTGGGCCAACCAAAATTGCCGAGATGTCCCCAAAGGTCTCAACACCCCTATGCAGGTTGCTTACATTTAAGCAGCACATCGGCCCAAGAGATAGCAACAGATTCTAGTCCGATTGAAGAGAAAGTATACCTCACTGAATCATGTGTTAAGGTTAGAACATTTTACTACCCTTACAATTTACTCTGTATAGTAACTTAGTATTTTTTTAATCAATTTATTTGATGGCTTTTAAGTGCAAGTTGTTTTTTACCTTTGAGTACTCACATTGTACTTGATGATCAATGTGATACACTTCACATTAATGGCTGATCTAATCATCCAATCTTTTTTTAGAGGCTGGGAGAGATCATGGATAAGGGACAGTACCTGAGAATACAGGTGGAAGGGGGGGGCTGCTCTGGGTTCCAGTATAAATTTGTCATTGACAGTACTAAGAATGAGGATGACAGGTAATTAACATTGATTGTATCGTTCAGAACTCATTACAATGAACTGTTAAACACTTGATGAACGACATGCAGAAGTAACACAATTACATTTAGTAGTAACACAATCATTGTTATCTATATATTGTGTTGCCTGCTTTCTGTCTGTCTTTGATCCATTCGGTTTTACCTAATTTTTTAATCCACTCTAAACTCTTGTACTCCCTTCTCTTTCTGCTCCAGGGTGTTTGAGCAGGGAGATGTAGGGGTCATTGTGGACAACGAAAGCCTGGAGTTTGTGAAAGGCTCCACCCTGGACTTCACTCAGGAGCTGATCCGCTCTTCCTTCCAGATGGTAAAGAACCCCCAGGCAGACCATGGCTGCTCGTGCGGTTCCTCTTTCTCAGTCAAGTTATGAGAGTCTGGACCCGAGACAGCAGCTCTCATCCCAAGTCTCCTACCAACACTCACTATGTCGTAATATAGGCATTTCATTTGAAATTATATGTTCATAAACCGTGGGTACATTGTTTCATAGTTTACGGAAAAGATTTCCTTAGCAACTCTGCAACTAATATATTATTATATAATATTGAGGGAATGATGTATCTTTAGGGAAAGTGTGCTTGGTTACAAATCAAACAAATTGAAAGTAAATGAGAGATGTTCTTAAATGTTTTTGCAGGTAGTTTTCAGTATTAAAGTTTGTTAATTTATGAAGGACTGTGTTGTCTGAAGGAATAATTATATATTTATACTGAGGGAAGATTATGCTTTAGAGTTGTTTGAATGCACAGTATCCTGTATATCTATATATGTAGGTAGTTTCTCTATGAATAAAAGTGTCAAGGACAGTACATATATTTGTCTTAATTTGATTCAAATGCTTAAACTAATCATACTTCCACAAGTAAATATACCTTTGAAGCACTGGTCTTTTATGTATTTTCATAGGTCACGAAAGCATTCACAACATATATGTATGTACAATATATTGAAGTGAATGCTTCGTGAAATCAAAATCACATTGTTGCCTGGTATTGAAATCAAAAGTCAGATTTCCTAGTTCTTAATGGTTTTACGCTTTTCACCACATAGATTATTATAGTATTGTTTTCTTCTAAACCTATGTTGTTGGACACTGGGTTGGACTTTACATTCCAAAACACCTTGATAATCAACCCGATGTCACAAGGTCTTGCACACATTCAAGTCCCCTGATACCAGGTGTACCCAGAGACTATAACTGATTGTAGACGTAGTGTTACTTTCAAGGTTTGGGGTCAATTCTATTTAAATTCCAGTCAGCATAGGAAGTACACTGAAATGCAAATTCTACTTCATGCTAAACATAGAAAGCAAGAACAACTCAAAAACCTGCCTCAATAACAATATGGGGGAGATTTTCAGCAGAGCCATTTAAATGTTTCTGCTTTTTGACATTACAGATAAGTGTTGTGTTTACTGCCTTCCAAATGTGGCATTTCAGTAAAATAACACCCTGCCTAAAATCTGTATTTTGGAATTAGGATCTGCAGATTAAATAGTTGTTTTTTTTATGGAACTATTTATCCTTTCCGTATCAACTGAGGCAAATGATTGCAATATGGATTTTGTCGGTATTTTCCAGCTCTAACTGGGGGCCTTGTACGATCTAGACAATAACCAGCAATGGTTATGAGAGATCTGTGTCCAGCTTTGAATCAGAAATCTATTTACATATTTTGACGAATTCCACTGATTTAACATTGTAGAAATCTAGACGTTTTCTGGGGACTGGTAGGCCAAGCTGCGTCTAGAACTGTACAGCAAGCTCAATAGTGACTACAACACGTGTTTCTTTCTATGAAAAATAGGTTTCTACGGGTTTCCTTTGCAAATGGCTGTGCAACCAATGACTATGGGGTATTTGCCCTTGGTCTGTACTTTCTAAATAAAACTCTGAAACTTCAGTTAACAATAAGATAAATGTTTATGCATTGTTCGAAATCCAAAAGCTTTTTAATATATATATATATATATATATATATATATATATACACACAGAAACAAATAGGTCATTATTTTAGAAAAGTGCAAGGGTGTCTATATTTTTCTTTTTGCTGCACCCCACTGAGTTAGGACCTTTCTGATTACATCATAGTTATCTCATAATGAAGAAAGAACAACTACTGTGTGAAGTGTATGGCCAGTCAATAGCAGATAGGGCTATCAAACAGCAACCAGGTAACAACTATCAATAAGGTATTAGCATTTCAAAATGTTTCTTTGTTATGGAATGATTGATTTGTTATTGTGAATGTGTATTTAGGCAGTCCATCATCTCAACATAGTTTTGAATCTTATCTAACACATTCCATAGCTTAGCACACTTGTTGTATTGTTGTATTGTTCGGTTGTAGGTTGAATTATTATTCCATGACTGATGAAGAACTTATGTTATTTTCAATACTTACTTTTATTATTAAAATTTGATTTAAGAAAAAATTCACAAAAAAATATACAAAATAATACAAATTATATTTACATTTATGGAATGTAAATCAAAATATTCAATAAACACATTTAATATATATATATATATATATTTATATATATATACCAGAATTGTCACAAAACAAGAGGGAAAACATGTATTATTATATACTCTCAGTTAAAACATTCCAGTTGAGCAATATCACACCTGGCTACGAGACACAAACCTATATCCTTGTAAAAATAACCACTTCCTTTAAAACATGTTAATAATGTTACATCATAGCAGCACACTTAGAAGTGATCAAAGGAGAATTTCAACAGTGCATTGAAACCAAAATTCTGAGCATTTTCCCTTTTGTTTGGTTGGACATGGAGATCATGGATTGTCGGTCAAAAAGCCATGCACTCCAACTGCACACATACACAAAACCTCAAACAAGTCTACATAGATGTTACAGAGGGATACTGCACAAAGCTAACAGATGGCTACATTTTCATCAACATGGTCACACACCACTGGGGATTTGAGGTTCAACCTGTGGACAATACGGTCACATACACAATTTATTAGGGTTACACAGTGACCAGGTCGGGTGTACAGTGCATAGTATGCTTTGGCATGCTGACATCCAGAACATAACTGCAGATGTTACATTCAGGAGGAAGGCCACAGGAGTTTAAATTATTAGTAAAAAAGGAACAAACACAACAACTAGGAAATGTATAAAACAAACATGAAAACCACTCCAAACCTCGTCAGTCACTCAAAATGTTGGTTAAGGCTAAGTTAGTTTGCTACACATCTTTAAAAATTGCATTTTCTCATTCCATCTGGCGACACAGCCATTTAGAACACTGACACAATAACACTCATACAAAACATACAATATCCTCCGTCAAAATCATGGGCAGATAATATGAAAGGACGTTTTTCCAACTGCAATGTGATGTGTTGAAGAAAGATTTTGGAGCTGTAGTGACATAATGTTTTCCACCTGGTAGGAGAAACAATCAGGAACCATGCCGTATTGAAAAAGAGTCTCAGGCAGATGGTGGACCCTACTCTGTAGTGTTGAGGCAGTGCATTATGTCAACTAGCTGCCAGGTGCGGTGTCCAAGTTTGAAATGCAGTTGTCCCACAGCGGAGCCAAGTGGGTTCTTCTTTGTGAGTGGCCACGCTGGCAGGAGCCCACGCTTGATAATGAGCAACCCTGGATGGATTCAGTGAAGGGAATGCACGCACCTCCAGACAAAAAGGCTGCAGAGGAAACAGGGAACACTTAATAACAGTTTGTAACTATAAGCCATTTGCGATGCAAATAAAACACCACTGAGAAAAGTGGTACATTGAGAAATACTTTACAGATACTGCGCTAACGCTAACCAAAGTTATACCTTCTATCATCCCCTCCGGCGCTAACGACAAAGCGATCCCCACCCGTGAAGCGAACATTTGTCAAGTGGGCAGAGTGGCCCAGAAAGCGTTTGTGTTTGGCCTGCGAGGAACAAACAGTGTGTTAGCAAACTTTCCTCCACATAAAAGCAGTTGGGTTGAATCTTTCTAAAGAACATATGCGTAGGAGATGTGGCAATGTAGTCTTAACATCATGGTCAACTAAATGCACATTTGTATCCCAGTGACACAGGAATGGTGAACATGAAACCATAACCATTAAGTCCAAGTTGAATCAATAGGTACAGTGAAGCACCATCGTTCCACCATTATGGCAGTTTATGGACATTTTGAGATGACCTTAAAGCTGAATACCAACAATTAAGAAGTGTGCATTTACTTTAAGTTGGAGTCAGTCCATAAGTGATGATATAAATGATATTGCAAAATTAGACCAAATAATTCATTTTTAACAATACTTGTATTTAATTTAGTTTAAATGTTATTACTTGAATTGAGCTCACTTTACTATGTCAGAAATAAATAGCTTAGATTAATTATTTACTTTCATTAAACACAACGTAGAGAGACCCAGACTAAAGCATTAAAAAACACATAGATACTTACAAACTTCTCCGGACATGGAAAGTCAAACAGCTTTACCATTCCAAAGTCATCGCCCGTGACAACGTTTAGGCCGGAGTGGGACACACAGGCACAAGTGACGTCTGCTTTGTCGGTGTTACGGGACCAGATCCCAACTACCTCGTCCCCCAGTACACTGGCCGGTGACACATCAACACCACAGTTAGACATGAGGGCACACCTTCTGACCAGCCAGCATTGACTCCTACGGCCCCAACATAACAAACTCTTACCTCGTCCATGAAGCCCAGGTGATCCGGTCTATGACTGACTGTTCAGTGACCTGCTTTCCAGATGGCACTTCATACACCAGCCGCTTGTAAGCACCAGTGGATATCTGTGGTATCGCGGATGCAATATTGTTTTTCTGTTACTGGTCGGTGAATATGCATTTACATAACCGTCTGGGATACACAGAGCTTGTGTTTCTACCTGAACATAACAGCTGTCGGCAGAGAAGTCCATCTGCATGACGAAGCTGGGGATGTCCCTGCAGCAGTTAATGCGGTTGAGTTGTGGTCCAAGCGTCAGGTCGTAGAAGTCAACCGCACTCTCACTGGAGCCCACTGCCAAGTAGCGGGCATCCGGACTGAACCTGATGAAGCAGCATGTTATAGTAATAGTAATGACCACACAGGAATGAACATTCTCCCACACTTCAATGGGTGTTCCCCAATGATAAGCTCTGGGCGACTTCCAGAGGGATTCTTCCACCTGATGTCTTGGATAGGGGAGCGCCGATCTCTCTTCTTGCCCCAGATCTTGAGGGAGGTGACCAGCAGGATGATGAATTCTCCGTTCTTCATTCCAATGGCCACCATGTCCCCTTCAGGGCTGTAGGCCACCGTGCGCGCTGGGTGGCCCAGGTTCACCTTGTTTAGCATCTTCTGTTGACCCGCAAAACGAACACGAGAGGTTATTAGACCGCCTCGCATGCAACTGTGAAATCAACTATATACATCTGGAGGAGAGACTGCATCTATTTAGTCACTTAATTAGCTGACTAACAAGCCATATGTAAGCCATAACTAGGTGTCTAACCAGAGGTAGTAAAGAGTTAACTAGGTTTCTTACCAGAGGTAGTAAAGAGTTAACTAGGTTTCTAACCAAAGGTAGTAAAGAGTTAACTAGGTTTCAAACCAGATGTAGTAAACAGTTAACTGGGTGCCCAACCAGATGTAGTAAACAGTTAACAGGGTACCCAACCCCTTGTAGTAAACAGTTAACTTGGTGCCCAACCAGATGTAGTAAAGAGTTAACTAGGTTTCAAACCAGATATAGTAAACAGTTAACAGGGTGCCCAACCAGATGTAGTGAACAGTTAACAGGGTGCCCAACCAGATGTAGTAAACAGTTAACAGGGTGCCCAACCAGATGTAGTAAACAGTTAACAGGGTGCCCAACCAGATGTAGGAAACAGTTGACTGGGTGACTAACAAGCCCTAGTTCAGGTTCTCCTGACCTTCTCTTGGATGTCCCACAGCCTCACAGTGCCATCCTCTGCAGCAGACAGGAACATGTCCCGTGTGGGATGCGTGGCCACGCCCCAGATGGGTCCATCCATGTGGCCATTAACTAGGATGTTGCACACAGCGTTCTTCTCCCCCACTTCAATGATCTCCGCATTGCGGGTTCCCACTAGGATCTTACCCTACGAGAACAACAGATGAAACATGTAAAGGAGGAATACAGACAGTCTAACTCTATTCCATAAAACCCAGTGGATGGAGTAACATACCTTTCCCCTGCACACAGAGCGTACACAGTCTATAACCTGTCCTGTCTCCAGGCGAAAGGCTCTGCAGCGTTTCAGCTCCTGGTCCCACAACTTCAGAGCCCCTCCTTCCTTAGATCTGTACAGGGATCCCAACACAAAACTCTTCTGACCAACATCTGACCCTCTATTCTTACGTTCCTTTATCTCAACCTTAAAAGTATGCTAATGTAAGAAAACACTGAAAAGCAGAACGAAGTCAGCCGACTGAGTTCACAGGACTAACAGTAGAGGTATCTGGTACAGTGAGGAAATGAGAGCAGCTGTACTTACGGTCTTTCCTTGCCTCCCGTCACAATGAGGCCGTCTCTTAGTGTGGTGTACATGGTGAATACAGGCCCAGTGTGGGCCTTGGCCACTATTCTCACTAGAATGTGCTCTTTCCAAACACACACATCCCCACTAATGGTACCTGTAAATGTCAAGTTATTCTGAAACAAAAAAAAACAGACCTGCACTAATCTAGTGACCTAAGAGAGCAGAGAAGCATTGCACAGACAACCAAGCCTTACAACAAATCAATGACAATGTCATGTTGTAACACATTTTCACATATTATCCTAGTTCCCTGTAGTCAAGTATATGAAATGCATAGTCTATATATGGCCTTATTTCATAACTACATCGATCTGTTGTTGTTGTAATACCTTACAAGTAAAAGGACCATATATTTAAGTTTACTCAGAAGACATTTATATATATATATATATACACATACGTATTGATAGGTGAGTATAGTATTGATATGTGTTAATAATAAACAATAATAAACACGATGTCAAACATTACGTTCAGTCTGAAGAAAAAGGATTCAACAGCGAACCTGCGAATAACGTTCGGCGTAACGTCTGACTGGTTACGATATAATTGAAGTAACACGTCCAAAAGAGAATTGGACTTACAGCTCCGAAAGCCACCGACAGCATGGTCTGCATGCGGGCGTCCTCAATGCCACTCATCATCCCCTTCTTGCTCAGCAGAGCCAAACCCGCCAGCGTCCAGAACCTCACGTGCTTGATCCCCACAGACACAAACTGCGTGTCCGAGTCGGGTCGAAACTCCGCCACGAAGATCCGATGGGCGTGACCCGCTCGGCTGGCCACCTTGGCACCTTAGAAAAACCCACCGCGTGTGTAAATGTGTTTGCGAGCGGGAGCTGACAGGATGAGGTGTATGAGGCGGGTTTTACCTTCCTGCCACTTCCAGATGGTGACGGTGTGTTCTGGATCCAGGCCCGCCGAGAGCAGCAGCTTCCCAGTGGCACTGAAGCTGACCGAACAGACGCCCCGCGAGTGGAAACAGCGCAGCACGGACAGCGTCTGTTTGTTCATGGCGTCCCAGACGTGAATGGAAGGTGATGTGGCTGCGGCGAGGGAACAGGTGCCGTATATGTATGTGTGCGTATAATGGGCTAAAACCAGCACCTACTGGCAAACTCTGTGATAAGGGTACTATGACACGAGGCTCCTAATTGCCAGACAATACAACTAGGTCAATATATACTAGGTTATAATGGAAATGTAATATGGACGGTACATTCATGTCATTCAATCTTTTCGGATGTACCAATGACTACGATGTATGCAGCTCCAGCAGGAAACGTAACATTACAAGCAAGCAATAAATGTTGTGAGGCGCAATTCTGCCCTTCCCACTTAACCCATTTGATGGCAGTATTTCAATATAACACACAGGGTGTGTAGTACAGGAAGTTACCAGAATAACAAGCCCTCAATCAATCCAATCCATTAAGAGCATAACTATTAATTCAAACCATTGACAAGGTTCCTTAAAACATTCTTGATTTTCACCGTAGCGAAGATCTTACCTGACATATCACCAGTATCCCCTGCACGTAGAAAATGTAAAGAAAAACAAATGAGAGGACCAATAACATTAGCGCAACAACTTCGTCCACAATCTGACTGTTACAAGAAGCTCCCACATACAGCTTATGAGTCTGCATGTGTTTTGGCAAGGTTACCTCCGCGGGCATACAGCATGCATGACAACTGGACTATTCTGCAGGTTAGCTGCTCCAGACCACAGATAGCAGAGGGGGAGGGGTACGCAGTAATCCCCCAGCAGAACAAACAATTACAGCACGCAAGGAGGAAAACAGGAAGTCCATGTCTCACAAACATACCTACTTGGCCAGTTGCCACCACGTTGGGGAACTTGGGGTGCTGATTGATAGTCAGGCACAGAATGTCGTCACTATGTTCTGCATAGAAGCTTTGGCAGGCTGCAAGAACAAACAGCCACACCCAGACACACACGTGCACCACCGTGAACACATGAACACACTCAAACATAAGTTGATTGACATCCGGCATAAGTACATTAAAGGAGAAATAACATGTTTATGATCTGAAAGAAAGGAGTTAAGACTCAATGAACAATTGTGCAAAGCCCTCTTCAGATGTATTCAATCCAGCCCAGCCCACCTGTGGTTAGGTTGAGAACTATGCCCACAGAAGCTGTGTGGTAGATGATATCCGCCCCCTCGTTCAAGTAATGGACGTTGTTGCGGCAGTCATTGCCACGGTAACCAAAAACCAGATCCAGCACCAGGTCCTATAATAAGAGCCATGAAAGGATAAGGGGTCACAAAGGTCAACTCTTTGACAACAGTTTCATTTGGAGGAGTGCTTAGAAGGGACATCAGGAACATCACGAGTATATACTGTACAGTCCGTCCTCGTCATGCGATTACGGTTTAGCATTCCTGCAGAGGCTGCCCAGAAAGGACTAATCAGAACGCTGACTGCAGTGCCAACACAGCGATCGACCCTTTCCCCGTTACAAATCAACACGCGGTGGTTTTGGTGAGACAGTGGGTGGGTCGGTCATGTAAAGCGCCGTGCGGACGTGAGTATTGATGTTACACAACACCGGCCTGACCTCGATGGGCCTCTTCTTCTTTCCCATGTTGTTGGTCTGCAGCTTCTCCGGCTGAGGCAGAGCCCTGCTCACAGGAGGCCTGAAACAGAGAGCCGGAAACGCCGTCACTTCCACCGCCGAGGTAGAGTTAGAAGACGTGCCGAACAAATGAAAGGGGGCTCTGAAAAACTCGATCCGAAGTAATACGTGCAATAAGAACGAATGAGAGTCTTACCGTGACCCTCTGTCAAGGCAGCAGTAACAAAGAGAAAGGGAACATTAGAACAGGGTTTCTGACAGCACAGCGCTCTCAGCTGACCCAACGAGACAGCATTGTAACACAACACTGACACTGTCGCCACTGAGGACAGAAAATACACTACATTCAGGGCCACAGTGTATCCATGACAACCAGCACCTTCATCTCTATGACGTTGCGTTGGCTTGTCAAGACATAGTCTGAAGCTGACGTTATTTTATTAACGCTTCAACAAAAGAAATGCCACAAATGAACATGCTTTTAACATTCAGATTGGAGTTACCTTCTAAACATAAATCACAGTCTATGCTGTACCTAGCAAGAGGTATTTTCCCTCAAGTAAAGGTGATGGCTTGCGTAAAGTCTCTTACCTGACTACCCCCTGCCTTCAAGAAGTATCAAAGAGGACAGCAGGACAGAGACAGATGAACAGACATTGAAGAGAGAAGAAAGAGGTGAGGTTATCCTCAAAGGGACAGACACACTTCAAGACAAAAAAAACGGATTCCAAAAATCTATATTTATGCAAATTTGGTTGGTGGATCTTTTGGTTTCGCCTTCACACAACCATTTTAAGTTTCCGCTTGTGCTGTGCTTTTCGCTACACCTCCTTTTAGTTTTCACTGATTGGTTTCAAGTATTCTGACTGTTCAAGATTTGTCCATCATGTGTCCAATAAGGAAAGTCACGAAAGAAAACAGAAGTAAGCCATTTGATCCCTTGAACACCCATTGATCTGTTACCTCTCGTCCACAGACGGTTCCTTCAGCTGCAGGTGTGGTTTGACCCCCGTCATGGCTCGCATGTTGGTGGATAAGGCCTTGATGGTGTAACTCATCTCATTTTCCCTGGTCACGTCACTGTCATAACCTGCTCATGAAAACATTGAGACACCACATCAGAATGGACATTTGGTCGCTGAAAGGAGGCAACAAAATTGTATATTCTAGGTAGGCTATCTATCAGTACAAAGGGACTCTAGGGTGACTTCAGACTGAGGCAATAGGTTGGGTTATATCGGTACAAAGGGACTCTAGGACGACTTCAGACTGAGGCAATAGGTTGGGTTATATCGGTACAAAGGGACTCTAGGA
>JACXGK010000721.1:0-44121 GCA_016801125.1 Novumbra hubbsi
TTTATTCCGTCTCTCAAAGTTGAAGTGTACCCATGATAAAAATGACAGACCTCAACATGCTTTGTAAGTAGTGTATCAAATACTTTTTCTCCCCAATGTATAAAAGGACACTTTCCTGAGTTATGGTGATCTGTTCTTAATTCATTGGAATGAACTTGTTCCACCCAAAAACAATGAGTTGGAAACTGGCCTCCTAGAATCTCCTGGGGTTCCGGAATGAATGCCAGGAATGTAACCCACAGAGGTCAGTGGACGTGAAGGGTGAGACGAAGAGACAGGAAAGGGATGAAAGATTGAGCGACGAAGATGCAAACTGAACAGAAGTCGAGGGTAAGGGAGAGAAAGAGATGGTACCATTAACAGAAAGAAATACAGAGGAAAATAAGGAGATGAATATATTTGGGAGAGGGAAGGAAAGAGAGAAAGAATTATGGAGCAGAGGTTGATGAGGAAACGGGACAAAGGAAAGAGGGATTTTACAGACATGGAAGGAGAAGGGGACAGGAGAGAAAACACGTCTGTACGAAACAACCCAACCTCACGTAGCCTGAAAATCTGATGCAATGGTCAAACCATGAGATTTGTTGTAACGAAAACCCCACCAAACAGAAGCATGTAGGTGCCAATGGTCATCTAACAAGCAAGTGCACCGCTAACCTCTTCTAATTCCTTTATCCTGCTTAAAAACAGGAAATATTACATTTCAAAAGTCAGACATCTTGGCTCAACCAGTTGTTTTTGTCACTGGTGGTTTCATTGGTTTAACATTAATCAATAAAAGGGATGAACTGGAACATAACAAAACGTGGGGAGAGGTGCAAACTATCAGCTTATAAAATGTACTGTAGGTACAAAGGAAGGTGTGCATTGTTTGAGCTGGAAAAACACAGATGTTTCTCTAATAACATGCCTATGTGATGAAAATGTGTCCCAGATGACATGCTATTGACGTGTGTGTGTGTGTGTTTGTACAACTACAAAAAAATAACATAACTGGATCCAGAGAACTATAATACATGTTTAGCTAAGATGGTGTGTTTTACAAAGAATGGCTCTATGGAGTTATTTGATGGATGAACCTGGACCATTCCCTTAAGAATACAGATCTCATAGAAGCTGTAGTCCAAAGGCATTTTACAACCAGACTAAAGTAAATAATATCTAGTGACCATTGTTATTTATAAGACTAAAACGCCTATGTTGAAGAAAACAACATCAGGACATATTTAGGGGTTTTTGCATGTTTAAGGTTGAAATCAGATTTTTATTGGAATGAGCATTATTAAAAGGGGTAATCCAAGCACAGAAACAAACATTACGAAAATCCTACAAATTTGGCTGGGAGACCGTTCTGTCAGTGGGTTGTATACAAATATGTAGCTTTTAAATACAGAAAAACACAAGCATGAATGAAATCTATTGTCATTGTTTTAAGTTACTGATTGAAATATTTTCTACAAATAACTAGAGAGTGCCTTAGATGTTCCCCATTGAAACGTCTCTCTCTTTCTCTACATTTCTCTTCTTTGTATTGATGTAGCCTGCTCATTCTCACTTGCAGTACCATCTTCCAACCCTAAACCACCAAGATAATAACGATTCCAAACTTGTTCGGTAAGTGAAGTGTTAATGTTTAAATTCAGTCATCTAAACGTTAGATGCTGGATCTTACACAGTGTACCTTTAAATAGTCTGTTTTTGAAAATAGTCTGTTTTAGAAATGAGTCAAGTACAGAGTACTCACTCAGAATACTCCTATAACAAAAACCTGCACATTAGATAGACAAATCAACCAGAAGATGGTATATACATTCCAAAATATTAAGAATATTTTTTTTCTTTGTTTATTTCATAAGCAATTCATTGTATCTGTATTTTACAATATATATTTCCATCCATATACTCAATTTTACAGTGTTGTGTGTGTGGTATCATACACAAAAATATATACACATTAAATAGCCATAGCATCATTGGGCAATCAAAATAAGCTCTATATATCACAAATATCATACATTAATTAACTACGAAGTTAATCATCTAAATTACAGTAAATCTAAAATTAACAGTTTCGAAAAGTTACAGTTACTTGGCATCAATGATCAATTGAATTATCATAATAAAGCGATACCAATTATGTGATGATAAATTTTAAAAGAAACACAATCTCATTAGTAACTTTAAAGGCACTTTCAAAGCCTTGCACAGCTTCCTGCTCCCTCAAGCTTACATTGAACACTGATAAGTGTGGCACTATTTGTATAATGTTGCATGCAGGAACAGGTAGCTTTCCAGGGCTAACAGCCTTCCCCAATGACCTCAACCAACATAGAGTTAAGAAATCCTTGAGCTAAATGGCAAAGTAAAGTTTAGTTAAGGTGATGATGATGATGAATGTCAAAAGGCGATCTTAATTCATAGGAGAATTAACAAAAATCTCAAGGAACAAAGTTCCTCTCATAATATAATGTAAACATTTACTGTTCTTTTATGTTCCATGTGTGGCTGATCCAGCTGTTAGTATCAGGAAGCCAGGATCTCGCGGGTCTAGCATCCTTACAGCTTGGGTCGGAGGGAACCCACCACGGGCTTATCGGAGGTGAACTCTGCCCACCAGGATGGACGCTCTAGAACCTTGTGCCCCTGCATCACCGTGGACCACAGGTTCTTATAAAGCTGGAACAGGAGAACATAAATGTGTAGTTACTGCAATGTGTGTTTGTGTGCATATCGTATACATGCGTCTTCTTCAACTGTAAATCTACATTGCCTCAAGTCTCCATTACTCAACTAGTTCTTCTCAGAAACGCCCGTTCATTGCATTAAAACGACCTCTTTCCAGAATAGGCATTAACGCAGCTTAGCTATAAACATAATGCTTGTGGGTTTTAATTTGTGGTTGGTGTGACTTATTAAGTCTGGTTTGTTAGTTACGTAATATGAGGGAATTCAATCTTACAGCATCAGACTGGATGCATGAATGTATAATTACGTTGCATAATACAGCTAAACTACAATTAGTTTTAACCGTGATTCTTACAGATGAAAACAATTACAAGTGATTGGTAAGTATGCAGACGTGGTCAAGTTTATTGGTACCCCTCCACAAAAAACAAAGAATACACTATTTTGTCTGAAATAACATGAAACTGACAAAAGTAATTTCCATCCACCATGGTTTATTCTATATTCAATAGAAATCAGACTTTCCTTTTGATTTTCTATTCAACATAATATTGTAAATAATTAAACAAATAAAAAGGTAATGGACAAAAATGATGGGATCCGTAAACCTAATATTTTTGTGGACAACCTTTAGAGACAATCAGTGCAATCAAACGTTCTCTGTAGCTCTCAATGAGACTTCTGCCCCTGTTAACAGGTACTTTGGCCCACTCTTCCTGAGCAAACTGCTCCAGCCGTTTGTAGTGTAATGGGTGCCTACTCTAGACTGCAAGTTTCAGCTCTTTCCATAGATGTTCGATATAATTCACATCAGGACTCATAGAAGGCCACTTCAGAATAGCCCAGTATTTTGTTTTTACCCATCCAAGGGTGCTTTTAGCTGTGTGTTTTGGGGCATTATCCTGTTGGAGGACCCATGGCCTGCAACTGAGACAGGGCTTTCTGACACTGGGCTGTAAGTTTCCAAAATGCCTTTCATAGTCTTGAGTTGTCGTTGTGCCCCACACAGATTCGAAAAGCTCCAGTTTTGACTCATCGGTATAAAGGACATTCTCCCGGAAGGAGTGTGGCCAGTCAATATGCATTTCAGCAGATTCCAATCTGGCATTTTTTCCTTTCAAAACTGGAGCCCACTTTCGCTCAAAAAGTAACGGATGGTGTGATCTGCAACTGACATACCTACACCTTAGAGTTCAGCTAGTATCACTTTGGAAGTAATCATTTTATTTTTCTACCATTCACACCATCCCTCTGTTTAATCTGTGGTTGATTTTCCTCTTGTGGCCACACCCAGGAAAGTTGGCTACAGTTCCATGGACCTGGAACTTCTTAATAATATTTGCAACTGTTGTTACAGGAACATCAAGCAGATGGAGATGGTATTGAAGCCTTTACCTTAACCATGCTTGTCTACTATTTTCTTTCTGATCTCCTCCTTAGCTTTTTCTGGGCCATGTTCAGTGTGGTGCAAACCATGATACCAAACAGTACAGTGACTAGTTTTCACTTACAAGATTGGAGTCATGTGTGATACTAATTAAATAAACAATATAGTTTACAATATCACTATAATACAATTATTTATTATCTTTTCTAAGGGGCACAAACAAATGTTTCTAGGCCATTTTAGAATATATTTGTAGAATCAGCAATAATTCAAAACATTTTCACAGCTCCCTTGCTATACAGTAGCTTTTAATTTCACTTTTTAGAAGGAATTAAACATTATTTCAATCAGCTGAAAGGGTCCCAACAAATTTGACCACGTCTGCATAATCATGGATATTGTATGCCTGAGCCAGCATTCCAAATTCTTACTACAGTGGATGAAAGCACACCATCTTAGCTGACCAGAAACCCCAAAACAACTGTCTGACAGATCATGAACGCTCTCCAGGAAGTCGCCTAGTATGTGTCAGCCACTAACATCGACCGAGGACTTAACAAGCAAACTATAGAACCTTCCCTGCAAAGCGCAAATCACAGGTTAGCTTCAAATACAAAATGGCATCAGTGGTTAACCAGTTGCAGTTGCTAAAAATGACAAAGAAGAGCCTTTAGATTTATGGAAAAGTGTATTAATAACGGATGAGACAACAAATTAGTTGAATAACATACCTAAGTTATGGAAAATGCTGAAGTACAACCAAATGCCTCCAAATTCATTGGATGGCACGTTATCATACAGCAAGACAATGACAACAAACACACCGTCATTACGATGCATAGGTGACATGAAGGTGAAAAGTGGTATAGCGTGCGTGTTTTTTTTAATTTTTATCAAGAGTAATATAATATCTTGAAGACTACACATCTTAACTAGTCATATGTAATACACAAGTAGGATATTTGTGCACCTTAACATTTATTGAAGCAGAGCTCCAGCCAGGCGCAAACATTGAAATGGTGTTAAGCGCACTGTTCTCAACAAGCTCTGAGGTCATGTTTTCTTGACCTTTCATTGTGACTTCCATTGCCTACTGAATTCCTCGCGGTGATGTACATGTGCATCTCAAAATTCTTTTTAGATTAGTAAATGAGTAGAATTGTATTCTAGATTCATTACAAATAAAGCGAAAAACAAAGCCTTACATTTACAACCCAGAAACGTCATCCCGAGAAGAGCTCTGCTCGGCTAGTTAACCCCCTGAGCCTTCAATATCTCCGTCTAGTTCAGTACACACAGCCCCAATCATGGGGAAGACGGCAGACTTGACAGTGGCCCATTGACACCCTCACAGGTCACTGCGGAAAGGGCAGGCTGTTCGCAGGGCGCCGTATCAAGGCCCATTCATGGAAGGGAGAAGTGTGGTAGGAGAAGGTGCACCAGTAACATGGATGACCGCAGCCTTGAGGGGATTGTCAAGCAACGCCGATGGAAGAACTTGGGGGACCAGTAACATGGATGACCGCAGCCTTGAGGGGATTGTCAAGCAACGCCGATGGAAGAACTTGGGGGACCAGTAACATGGATGACCGCAGCCTTGAGGGGATTGTCAAGCAACGCCGATGGAAGAACTTGGGGCACGAGTCAGTGCATGAAGAGCCACCAGGCACAGACGTGCCCAGGGAAATGGGCTACAAGTGTCGCAATTCTTAGTGTCAAGCCCCTCCAGAACCAGAGAGGGAGGGAGAAAAAGAACTGGACCGTTTCTCAGTGGTCCAAAGTCCTCTCTTCAGATGAACGTACATTTCAAGGTCCCCGAGTCTGGAGGAAGAGTGGAGGCGCGGGATCCAGTGTGACGTTTCTACAGTCAGTGGGGATTTGGGGTGCCATGTCATCAGCTGGTGTGGGGTGTTTTATCAAGCCCAGAGTCAATGTAGCCGTCTACCAGAAGATTTTAGAGCACTTCATGCTTTCATCAGCTGACAAGCTTCATAGAGATGTCGATTTCCTTCTCCAGCGGGCCTTAGCACCTACCCACAGTGCCAAAATGATTGGTACCTGGTTTGCTGCCCATGGTATTACTGTGTTTGATTGGCCAGCCAGCCAACTCACCTGACCTGAACCCCATAGACTGTCTATGCGGCATTGTCAGGACGAAAATGAGATACACCAGACTCAAAAACACAGATGACACAGATGAAGGCTGCTATTAAAGCAATCTGGGCTTTCATAACACCTCAGCAGTGACAACAGGCAGAATGCCTCCATACCAAACCGCATTGACGCTGCAATTCACCCAAACGGAGCCCAGAGTATTGAGCGCATAAATGAACACACTTAGATCTTCCCAGGTCAACAATTCTGTATTATAGACTTTTTATTCTAATAGATTGAGATGAGCTGTAATCAGTTTCACTTAATGTGTAATGTATCAAGAATATATGAAGGTGTGCTTTTTTTTTTTGAAAATCTGAAAACATATGAACTTTGTGGGAACCCTAGTAAAAAAAAAAACATTTACCCTATATTTTAATATTCTGAGATGCACCTGTATAGTTAAATGTGTGAGAGCAGGTGAAAAATTTAAAAAAGGGTGAGTAAAGTTTGGGCAAGAGAAAATGATGTGAAACTTGGCACCAAGCTCGAAGGTTAACAAGGTAATTTAAGTACTTATAACATTGACTTAATTTAATCAAAACATATCGAACAAACAGTTTGTAACAGTTTTGTTGTACGCGAGTTTGCTAGCAATGTAACATCATCTACAGCCTATGAAAATTGTTATTTTGTTTTAAAAGGAAACTGTTTATTTCAAATTGTAAATGCTTGCTGTTTCTACTCCGTCAGCTCTCACGATGTGTTTATAGAATTGTGAAGCAATAAACGGTTCACAAGCGTCAGTTGGAGAGTTGTCCATTATTTAGCCGGATACGCTACAGCAGCCCAGAGACAGACACCTCCCCATAAAATGGGGTCTCTCTTCTGAGTTGGATTTTTCCATCACCTCTCTCCCTCACTCTTCTGGTCTAGTTCATAATGCTCCCTTCAGGGCCCTTACACACCCAGTCTGTCCGTTCCCTGTCTCTCCCTGTTACAGCCTTTAGAAATCTCAAGCGCTGTACCGCCTCCGCAGATCCTGTGCCCTGATTGAATTATTTTATTGTCGTTATTTTTAAGTCCTCAATGACACCCTGTCCTCTTGACAGGGCACAGGGCTTAAGTCAAATGCAGTGTACTATACAAGCCAGAGGGTGTTGACAGACACTACATCACTGACCTCACCTCTATAAAATTAGTTAGTACGGCTTGGCTCACATTTGATATGGGCTTGGCTGTTGTCGCCTGTGCTCTACAATGTGGGTCATTTGAGTGTCTGGATTGTGTTAAATGTCGCTATACAATTATTATTAATTTATTTTTAAATCTACATACAGAAGATTTTTTCCTTATGTTAAAATGAAATCTACAAACTGTGGGTTCACTTCCCACAACACACAGGCCTTCCCCCGCTATACACACCAGGAGCAGAGAGTGACAGCCTCACGCATGGCCAAGGTCTGACAGAAAATGCCAGTGGTGCAACAAGACCGAAGCAGCACGATCACTCAGCGAGAACTGAACATCTGCTGTGAAACGTGCGTGCATATTAATAACGACGTCAGCGGCATTGCAAAGCAGAGCTACTGGCTAAAACCTCCCCTTCCTCCACCCCATCGCGAACGGTCGTCGGCACTTCTGCAATTTGGAAAAAGTTACCGCCTGCCTCTAAACCTCCAGAGCTGAGGCTGCTGGGTGTCTCACGCTAACCTTGGTTTCTAGACAAATCTACAGCACTGCTTCCGTTATACATGTAGCCACCGCAGGCATAAACATGCAGATTAATGATCAACAGGCTTACAACTCGGTTTGAATCTACTATCAAGTCCAGGCTGGACAGGATGTTTCTCGCCCTGGTTCCAGAATAATTATTAATATAACTTTCCTCAGGAGTGTTTGTGTTTGTCTGCCAACTAAAGCAGTTGAGAAGCTTCACAGAAACTGAGACTGAGCTTTCAAAAGATAGACTCCTAACAGTGACACACAACCTCCTTCGTAATTGAATCCCAGTCCTGGCCGACACACTGTCCCCACGCATGAGCACACACGCACAAACACACGCGCGCACACACACACACACACACACCCCTTCCCTCCCCCTCGCTCGTTACTGCTAGCTGACACACTTGGGCTTAGGTGTTTATGTGTTTGGGTCGGTTTGTTTACTGGAAAAGGTTTCTCTCTGTATTCCAGTAAAAAAAAACGTGTTCCCACCCATCCTTTAAAAGTAGGTGAAAAACAACACAGTATTGTCTGATTGAAACATTTAGTTTTGGACCAGGAACTCAAACTGTGTGTGTGTGTCTGTCCTTCTCTCAGATGTTGTGATTCTCCAGACCACTAATCCAACAACACTTGAGAACAGTCTGAGTTCATGGATGAAACACAGTGGCAGCGTTACTCAAATGGACAAGAGTATGTACACTAATCAACAGAGGAGTGCTGTCCAGCCTTATGTCTTCCAGTATCTGAACAAAAGAGCACTTAAAGGGGGGGGGGGGGGGGGTTGGCAGATGAGTAAGGGGATGATGTCTGCACGAGACAGAATAGCTAGCCTGTTCACTTCGGGCGGATGAGTAAGACGCGGTCCATAGCGTATGCATTGTGTAGAGCTTTGCTCCTCCGAGTGAAGTAGCCGCTGCTCACCCACCTCATCCGCTGGACTGCTTATCTCGGACTTGAAATTGATCATGGGAGTTTCAGAAAGCCACTCCCATTTTACACGCATAGACGTCGTCTAGCTTCGCTTACCTCCCCGTCGGCCTTGCCAATGGGCGAGTTGAGGATGAAGTCAGGAGGGGCGACGGCGTCCACCAGCGCTACGGCCTCATCCTTCAGCTGTTAGGGGGGAGACAACGAGAGAGGAATTACAGGGAGGAATTCAGGGGGAGATGGATGAGTATAAACAGAGGCAAACAGCACTGTAAATTGCAGAAGGAAGCCATCTACTGAGAGCTCGTCCCACTCATTCCTCCTAACCAAACATGGGGATAAATCATCCCTTCACATAACATTTAAGGGGTTATTCAGGTCCATGTGATACATCGGCGTGAACCAAGCACACAAACCCACTATCAGCATCATTCATGCGTTTGCAAATGTTGCCAATGAGATCTAACCTGGGCACAGAGGTTCAGGATGGCTCGCTGGATCCAATCAGCTGGCTCCCAACCAGAGATATAACCACCTGGGGAAAAGCACGCACAGATTATAATCCTATTCCGTAATCTAATCTGAACTCAACTCTTCAGAGCCCTCCGGAAATTCCCACCAGGGCTCGGTTCTATCAAGTGTCTCAGAGTGCCGGTCGCCAAATCAGATCCAATCCTCTCCAAAGTCAACATACTCCCAGCTATCTAAGACGAAAAGACTGTTCCCAGATTTCCTAATCTGAAATGCCTCGTGGGCGACGCAGGAGGAGAGTTAAAAGGTGGTGGTCGAACTGACCTTGGTACAGCGTGGCCATGTGGTTGTTGAGGGTCCACAGGCCATAGAGGGCACACAGCTGTCTAAGGACAGGCCTGAGGCCAGGCGGAGTGTCGCCGTCTCGGGCCTTGTCGTGGAACCTCTGCAACACGGTGTGTTCTATGTAGGCGATGGACAGGGAACGACAGTAGAACACCTGCGCGAAGGAAGAGACTAAAGTCATGAAGACAGACCTGGCCGGGAACGTCACACTAATGACACGCTGTACATGACTTGTAACGGAAATTTGAACCCCTTTACCCCTTTGAACCTTGATTTACTTTTAATGTTGTGTATCGCTAGTTACTTATAAAGTCTTTCTAATTTTACATGAGTTTTAGAGACATAAACAAATGTTTTTCCCATAGCAATTAAAACTGAACTGGGCAAGGACAACCGCATTGGAATAAAATATCCAGACACCACAACAGTGAGACTAAGCCTATGCACACGCCCACACACACACGCACACGCCCACAGTTATAATAACCTCATTCTCAGGCCTGGTGTTCAGTTGTGTCGGTGTCCCTCCGCCTGTCTCACCCTGACGGGACAATGTCCCTCCTCCCTGTGCCATGTTGCCAAAGAGAACACAGATCCTCTCCCCATGCCTTGGAGCTTCCCACTTCCCCTCTGCCAAGGTCCCTGTATCCCAGCCCAGTGCTCAGCTCCTGGTCTGGGCATTAGATGACTCTAGACACCAACCCCTCGCCGGAGGTCCTTTCACATCACATGCAGATACAAACAGTGCTTGTTTCCTTTCAAGTAATTGATCTCCGCCAGCCTAAGCATGTTTGGCGTAACGGCACCAATAAAACGGTCCCCGAAGTACAAACACCGCAAATGAGGCACTCTCTGGGAGGGCTAAAGCAAAAGCTATGAGGAATGTGAATCGAATATAGCCTGTTCTTAAGCCCTGGTCTGGGTATTATACAACTGTCTGGCTGTAACTTCCTGTGGCTTCCTTTTACATGACAACAATGAGGTGAATTAACAAACCGCAAAACAGACTCAAAACACTTGCTGCACAAAGCGAAGAGTTAGGCAAACGGAAACGAAATGGACTACAGACTAAAGATGTGTTGGTCACTCTAGCAGAGTTCACATGTGTTTCGGTAGAAGAGCCACCAGGAGTTTGCCAATGAAGGTAATTTGCGCTTAACAAAAGAAAGTTTGAGAACTTATTAGAAGTGACCAGTACTATGTAGCTCAGCTTCTACCCACAAAGAAGCACTCTCTGAGAGATTTTCTTTAGGTTCTTTGCCGTCTGAAATGTTGCAGAGAATCGTGTTAAAAGAAGGATTGCGGTGGTTAGCAACAGGGATTTGTGTTTCAGGCCGTCATGAGTAAAAGAGTGGCTTTATCCAATAAGGGCAGTCAGCCAGCAACAAATAAGATGTCAAAACACGCTGCGGTAGATCTGATTTAGCAGTTATAAACACATCTGTTATTAGAAGAGCGTGTGTTAAAGAGAAGGCCGTCATGACCTGAGGGGATACAGGGTGAGGACAACACTTCAGACAACACTCTCTGAGCCAAATGGCCTGTGAAGGCTGCCAAAGCAACCAACACACACCCATAAGGGATGATGGGGGGGGGGGAGGATGAGAGACAGACAACATCCTCCATGTCTTTGTCTCTTTCTATTGGGTCTCATTCGGTCTCCGTCTTTCAGGGGAAAGCTTAAAACAATCAGACTTGGGAAAGCTCGTTGTTCATGTTGACCTTCTCACACACGACTGTGGCAGTATTTTTACAGCCTCAAGCTGACATAGCTTTAAGCCACCTGTTCAATGTTATTTCCGTCCTGGCACCATTATCTCATCCTCAGAGCGGCGCGGAGGAGTTGTTTGGCGTGTGTTGGGTCACGGCGCGTTTCTCCGCATCAACCGGTATAGTGATGACCGGACTTTGCCAGTTTCCATTTATGGACAACAAGGTTTGACGTATTTTCATCACGTCGCTACCGTGAATATTAGCATCATTACGTCAGTAGACTTTATTTTGCCGTGACACAAATGTGTACAATCCCAAGAACTGCTAGAAGCACTACCCTGATAGGCATGCCAGCGAAAGAGATGCAGAGAAACACTTTGGCAGACTTTTGAGAAACTAAAAAGACAACTGTGTAACGTGACAACAGAGATGACAATTGTGAAAAGGAAAAGTGTTTAATGTTTTATCTGATCAGTGTGTGTGTGTGTGTGTGTGCATACTATTCACCTGGCTGTTGTTGCGGGCCTCAAAGTCTGCCTTTCCAGAGGCCTTCTGCTGGGCCAGTCTCCTCTGGCTTTCCCTCAGTAGGAAACACACCAGCCACTTATACGCTGCCAAAGGCACTGGGGTGAGAAGAGAAGCCGGGATACAGGTCACGCTTCAGAGCAGAGAAATCACAGGTCAACCGCTAATATACACAGTATGTCATCCTGCTGCAGGCCTGCTAACCAGGGTTGGTCCTGGTCGGCCAATGGATGGGACGTTGTTTGCTGCTGGGAGTTGTGTTTGAGGGCCAGTAGGGGGCACCCTTTCCCAGGGTCTAAAGAGCAAATTCCAACACCCCAGGGCAGTGATCTGGGAGATTGCCCATAACAGGGTTTTAACTGAGCCCATTGCCCATAAACTGAGCCTTTGGATGTGAAGTAAAACCCAGCTTCCATTTGTCGACACTTAACATGTGATCAATATTTCATGTTAGTCGCTTTGGGTAGTGGCCAAACCTACAAAATGCTAGGCTCTCACACATAACGGAGCTAGTGGCCCTGATAACAGGATTATTTTCGCAAGTTTAATGACGATTTGAGCGTGTGCCGTTGTGCATATTGTTTGAACAGCTTTAAGGGCCAAAGCACGACAGGGAGTATGTCATATGATCAAGAGTGACGACAAACATATGATCCAGGAACAATAATTAGGTGGATATGAGAAGATGTATGTTGTAAGAAACAGACACAAACACACCCAGCATAGTATGACACTGAAGGCTCAGATAAGGAAAGTAAAATTGCAAGAAATTGGATAACTTAACTTTTTTGTTGTGTTCAGATAAAGCTACACAAAAAAAAAAAAAAAATGTTTTTGGAAGGTCCTTCGCAGTTCTTCACATTTAAACTGTGGTGAACCCATATAAGTTTCTCAAAGAACCATTTGAAGAACGTTTGGGGGTAGAATGTTAAGCTGGTAGTTTTTCTCATGGTATTTTAAGTAACAATTTTTCTAGGAAGAACTTACAGGGGTTCCCACAAAGTTCAAATGTAAAATATACTCCAAAAAAAGTGTAGTTACCAAGATACCTTAAATGTCATTTCTGAAGAGGGAAGATGACAAAGTAGCAAAAACAAGGAAAAACTTATAAAAAGAAAAGACAACTATCCAAGTATTGAGAGAGAGACACTTCTGGAAAGGATGACTGTCTCTATAGCGATGGTGACAGCACGTTCCCAGCATGTGGTAGCAAACGGCCCAGTCGAAACCAACAGAAGTGCACGCCTGCGCTTGAACGCTATTCTTCCACCTCGTACGACAAACAAATGCTACCCATTCACCCCCTCTTTCTCTGCATTACCTAGACACATGCGCCTGGCCTATAAACATCACCCAGCGCAGCAGGAAGAGGTCAGGTCACCCCTCTAAGCCTGGTTCCTCTCTTTCTTCCTAAACTCCAGCCCCCATAGGGAGATCTTCCTAGCCAGTGATTTGTGCAAGCACTTTGTGGCAACTGCTGAGGTAAAAAGGGCTTTAAAAATACATTTGATAGATTGGCATTCAACGTGACAACACAGTCCTTCGGATGGTGACCGACCACAGACAATCCGCCAGTCTCCATCCCCTTCCTCGGTTTCATTCAGCCAATGAGCAAGCAGAGCTGACCGGAGATGCTAGGCCGCCAGCAGGCTTAGCCCCCCCCCCCTCCCCTCTGTGGTATGATGTCAGTAAATTGCCCAGATGTTTTGCAGATGGTGGAGAGAAGGCTTGTGCGTGTGCGTGTGTGTGTGTGTTTGGCGTAAGAAGAAGGAGACACTTTAGCCAGGGTTCACATCATCTGTTCCCTCTTCTGAGACGGAGGCTGTCTGGATGGCTTCACCTTGGAAGGGCGTTCATTCACAACCACAGCTGCACGCAGTGCACAGCAGGAAATACACTGCTAGAGCAGCCAGTGTGTGTGTGGTGTGTGTGTGTGTGTGGTGTGAGAGGGAGAGAGTGCATGCACATTTATCTAGTTGATTCAGCATGTTCTTTAAAAGGCACCAAATTATGAAACATTTTGTACGATTAATGGCTGAGCAATAGTTTAACACAAAAAAATATTAATGTTTTGCAGGGGGCTTTAAAACAGGCACATCCAGGGGCAGCCTGGAGTTGCTTACCGTCTACCAGGTGTGACAGCTGGAGACTGGCTGTTACCTCTGGCATCATGACAAAGAACATTCCAGTAAAGAGCCGTCCAGTACCATAATACCAGGCATGTTATATAACTGACAAGCCACAGACAATCTAAAGATAGAGCCGAGTATTGACTAGAGAAAGGCCTGTTTGACTCCGTAAAGATGTGTGTGCAAACGGTTTAATACGGTAAGGACTACAAATCCCAAGAAGGATTGTAAAACAGTAAGAGTTGACCGTGTGGTGAGATTTGCTGGCCCCTGCGAGGAAAAAAGTTTATTTCCAATGTTTCACAGATTCAAGACCAGAAGTTAGTATTAAATTAAGGTTAGGCATTATAGACAGTTGTGTCTTCACAGTGATTGAAAGTTCAAAAATGAGTTATGTGCAGGGGATTGGGAAAATCAATTTTATTCATGAAAAATGAATAAGTGAATGGTGTTTTGTGTTCATACCTATAGAGTCCATGCACTGCTCCACAGACGTTGCAGTGAACCTGGTCTTCAGAATGCTGTCAAAACTGTCAAGGAAGTTCACAGACTCTAGCGGTGACGCAATCCTCCCTCCATCTACAACTATGAAATAATGCTTCATAAGAACTTCAAAGAACATTAGTAAACCGTTCGTAAGGGATGTGTCTACTCAGTACTCACTCCTTAATAACAATAATATGTTGTGTACGACATTCCTCAATTTTTGTTTTAAAACAAGTCATTGTAAGGCATTTATAAGCTGCTTATAAGCTCAACCCAAAAAAATGCACATCCAACAACTATCAACATTACAAACTCATGCAGCCAACGTTCAAAGAAACCTTCCTTCAAAAAGCAAACCAATTAGGTGTGGTCACTGGCTTTTATGGGATTTCACATGTTCATCTGGATAGCCCTTTTCTGTAACGGTCATGTAAACCACAACCAAACAGACCGCGGAGCGTTGTGGCTTTCTACTAACCGCGCGGTTTGGCGTGGAGCTGGCTGAGGAGGTAGTTGCTAGTCTGCTGCAGGAGAACATTGTTGTCCCCCTCGTAAGTGCAGTTGGGGTCGTTGTCGTCCCGGATGATGCCCAGGCGATTCACTACAACGGAGACATCGTCCGGTATTGTTAGTAGGTGGCTGTGACGGTTCCGGCTGAAGACGGGGTCGGGTGGGACTTACTGGCCAGGTATCCATGACCTCCGCAGGCCTCGCGACACTCCTGGATCCCCCTCTGAGCCGTCCAGGACCCCAGCGGCTTACTGGCGCAGGAGATGGCGTGGATCTCTCTTCCCAGCTCCGCCTGTTGGGCCACAATAGGAAGCACAACTCCGGTAGTAACCATGACGTTGTGTGTGTCCCCATCTCCATCTAGGGTTTGCCTGTTCCCTTTCCCCCTCCCTCCCTTGCCTCCTTCCGTCCTCACCTGCCTCTCGCTCTTGTCCTTCGTCATCATCCCCAGCTGGAACTCCGCAAAGTTCACGAAAAGGGATTTGGAGAAGTATTCCAGGGCGTACAAGGCCGACAGGTACGGGATCAGCCGCCATTGCTGCAACCGACAAGGGTGGAGAACCGCAGACCACGGATTTAACTTGGTCTTTTTGTATGAGGCACACACCTTTTCCGGAAAGTTCCCGTCGCTCAGTCGTGTCCCCGCGGCAACGCAATGTACCAAGGGTGAGTGTTCAGTACGCTACCTGGAGTTGGTACTCTAACACCGGGATCTCCTCATCCTCTTTGGGTCCGAACTGGCGTCGGGTGGCCGAGAAACGGATGGCTACGGTTAAGGCTAGCTTCATGTTGACCACAGCCATTCTGGTGATGGAGACTCGGCCACTAGACAGGGCACCGAGTGAGGCCCCGAAACGCTTGTTAGGGTCCTGGGCGCGGCAAACCGAAGAGAGAACGAAAGTGATAGTAAAAAAAAAAACACAGAAAAGGGATTGACAATGAATGTGAACGAATAATTGATAATAACAAGTGCCGAATAATTTTAATAACATGTATCATTACGAATAACATGCATCATTCTAAACAATGAAAGTCTTAAGACATGGCACGCCACATCTACTTAGCATTTCATAAATATATAAAGCAAAAACAGAAATAGATCTATAAATAACAATAGCGACAAGAAGCAATTTCAAACGTAGAAATGGGTTTATGAATACAGTATGAATAGAAATCTTAAATATTTAATAATACAATGGATTCACAAAAATTTGCTAGTACACATGAATGTACATAGAAAGTGAACAGAGCATATAAAAATCAATAGTGTTGCTGGTTGAAAAGTCTGACGGTTGGGGGATAAAAACAGTCTGTGAGTCCGGAAGTACGTGACCTGATGCTCCGATTATGTCTTCCAGGCGGCATCAGTGTGAACAGACCAAAGCCAGGGAAAGGCGGGGACAATGGCAACCGATGATCCGCAACGCTGACTTCACCACCCTCTGGAGGGCTTTCCGGTCGACAGGAATGCGTTCTGAGAGGATGCGCTCAATGGTGCACCTAACAAAGTTGGTGAGAGTTTTTGCAGACGCGCCAAACTTCGCCAAGTCTCCTCAAAAAGTATAGGCGCTTTTTGGCAGTGTACTGCTGAGCCTGCTTGTTGGCACCAGATGAGGTCATCTTTGGTGAACACACCAAGAAAGTTCAAGTCGGACACTCTCTCCACTTCAGCTCCTTCAATGTACAAGGGAGTGACCCCCTTTGCCGCTTCCTGACGGCCACGATCATCTCCTGAGTATTGCAGACGTTAAGAGGGAGGTTGTTGTCCTGACACCATGTAGCCAAGTCACTTACCTCATCTCTGTATTCGGTCTCAGCGTTGTTGGAGATAAGGCACAGGATGGTGGTGTCATTCACAAATTTTATGTTGGAGCTCTGTGTGCCCAAACAGTCATGCGTGAACAGGGAGCATAGGAGGGGACTGAGTAGGTTGCACATTCTCACGACCTGGGGTCTACTCAGGAAGACCAGGATCTAGTTGCAAAGGGAAGTGTTAAGACCCATGGTCTTGAGCTTGGGAACGAGCTTAGTGGGCACAATAGTGTTGAATGCTGAGCTGTAGTCCACAAACTGCATCCTCTTGTAGGTGTTACCCTTTTCCAGGTGAAAGAGAGCGGTGTGTGCAGTCAGGGCGATAGCATCGTTTGTTGATCTGTTGGGGTGGTATGCAATTAGAGGGGGTCCAAGGTGTAAGGAAGGTTGGAGCAGATGTGGGTTCTGCTAGAAACACACCAGCCGCTCGAAGCACTTCACGATGATGGAGGTCAGTGCTACAGGGCGGTAATCATTCATGCAGTTGATGGATGGTTTATTCGGTACAGGGACAATGGTGGTCTGTCTGAAGCAGGTGGGGATTGCAGGCCGAGTAAGGGAGAGCTTGAATATAGAGGTGAAATCCTCCACTAGCTGGTCAGCACTCCACCTGCGGACATGGCCTGGAATGCCATCTGACCCTGGTGATTTCAGAGGGGTCACTCTTTTAAAAGCTATCCTCGGGTCGGCCGTGGATACTGACAGAGTGCAGTCATCCTTGTTCTCAGCAAGCGTCACCGAAGGAATTGTGTTGGTTGCCTCAAACCGTGCATAGAAGGTGTTGGTCATTTCTGGACCTCCTCAAAGCCTCCAGATTCCCCGAGCTATAGGCGATGACAGTGCTTTGAGCATGGACATTTCCATTAACCCAAGGCTTTTGGTTGGGAAAAGTGCTGACATTGACACTTGGGATGACTTCATCGATGCACTTGGAGATATATGCTGGAACAGAGTCTGTGTATTCATCTATGTCTACATTAGCCGCAGCACAAAACATCTGCCAGTATGTGGTCTCGAAAGCTGTCCCGGCGAGTGGTAATGGATACCTCACTCAGGACCTGAATGACCGGTTCTTCCTGTTTCTTCCCGGAAGGTCCTGGATTTCATAATATCGTAAGCCCCTTCCCTTTTCATCTCAGTCAGAGCAGTTAGGCCTTTAAAATGCTTTTCCAGCAATTACAAATTTCATTAGTCAGTAATTACTGTTTTTAAAATCTGGTAACTGATTCTAGAAGGAATTTTCATCTACATCTGATTACGAGATTACGAGTCACGCTCACAAAGTCCGTAGGTACAAAGGAATTCCTTTAGACACCCAGTCATTAACACGGTTGACAAGGCTTTTTTTGTGTACTTCCTTTGAAGACTGACAACCACTATAAACCTTGGGGAAAGATTAATAGTAATTCACCACCACTACTTGTAGACTCCTGGTTTCCCATAAAATGCAATAAGACGCACCCATTTCGATCAGGACCATGGTCATTAGATACCAAATGGAAGACAAAGGGAATGGAACAAGGAGTCCCAAAAAAGTGTCCAATAAAAAAAAAGTCACCTGAGGTGGTCCAACGTTTAATTTAGCCACTGACTCCGGGACTGCGGCAGCACGGGTTCGATTCCAGCCAATTGCTCAAATATATATTTATAACAATAATAAAAATAAAATGTTTGGACTACACCACATTTCGCCATGTGCAGGAATGAGCACTACCCTCGTGGGGGTTTGGATCCCAACACCAGATTTGTTAAGGCATCCCTCCCTCATCATGACTTGTTCTCTCAGAAGCATCCGGACGTTTCTGTTGTTCTAGAGAACCCTGAGAGCCAGGTATTTAGGGGGTTTTTGAACCCAGCCATGCGTGCATACTAAGTGCGCGTGCGTGCTGTGGCGTTCCCAGCTACCCCGTCTTTTCTTTTAATGGGTTGAACCCATCCATGTTTGTTTGGAACAAAAACACAGACGGGATTCTTCCTGTGAGATCAGGCGTGGCGGTCTGAAAACTAGAACCCGATTGTTTGTTTTCACGTTTTCATTTGACATACCGCCACCGTCACAACTGAGTAGAGTCCAGCAGAATTTTGGAATCCTGGTTAGCACTGCTCAGGAGCAGGCGATTATTTACCTACCATGTTCTGAGAATGACCAGAACTGAGACTCGATGTTCGTTCATTGTCATAGTTTGCTGAAAACATTTATTTGATCTCGTAGCTTAGTTCATATCTTCAAGATATTCCTCTAACATGGGGCCCTTGAGCAAGGCCCACAACCCCAGAACAGGCTCTCTGAGCTACTTTAAACAAAGAACTTCTTGCTGGTCATTAACACCGACAAATATATTACTAGTAGTATTTCTGTATTGTAAAAATGCACTTCTGACTTGTCCCTTCTGAGTGTGTGTGTTCCCTGCATGCATGCGTGTGTTTTTCCTCACCTTAAAAGGTGTGATGTAGAGTCCCTCAGGGCTGACATCACCAGTCTTATTTAGCATATTCTCACGTGGGATTCGGACATCGTTAAACACTGCAAACCTGGCAAAAGAAACAAGGACATACACAGAGGCAGAGTCTATCTTAGAATCATGGTTAGTGTGGTCTTTTGCTGTCTCAACTGTGGAGAACATTTCTGAACGTTAAAATGGGCACTGATTAGAATCCTGCTTCCAATGTTTACGAGACTGAATTTAAACAATTCTTGCCACTTTCTCCTCCTCTACCCTTACTAAACATTAAAAGGAATAGTATTACCTTGTCCAAAGTGGTTTTATTGGGGGAAAGTATTGAAACCGAGTATTAGGAGACTACAAATCCATGCAAACTGATAGACGCACTAGCGAGACATTTTCAAAAGAGAATATCTCAGGAAGTCGACAATAGATTGTGTAAAAAGAAAAGAAAAAAGAACTAGCTTAAAACATTAACTACAAACGTCACCTGGTCTCTCATGGTTCCATGTATGCTAGCAAAACAGTAACAATTGTTCATATGGCCCCTTTCTCAACAGAAATATCCTTTCCACAGGACACGTTCTGATTTAAAGTGAAATTGGCTCGCCCCCTGCTGGTCATACAGGGTGTCACCACCGATGCACACGCCGAAAATGAAATATTGCCAATGTTGTATTCACCCGTCGACCCTGGGCAGCACCAACCACTTTGTGCTGCCCCTCGATGGTCTCTCTAGACATTGTGCAATATTCCGCAACCAGGATTCAAAGACCTGAGACAAGGCTGAACTTTGACGTAGTTAAACCCCTTATCCACTAGGGGGCCGGGCCCACCACTAATATAATAATCACATTTATGCTACGAGAAAAAAGAAACATAAGCTATTGAACCTACCCATTATCCAGTCCATTCTGGCCCAGCTTCTTGCCCATATCTCCTACCATCACGCCAGGCATTGCCAGCAGAGTTTTGGGATCTCTGACCTACAATATGCATTTGTTTATTAATCCAAGATGTTTCTTACTCACCATTAGCTGATATCACAGTGACACCTAGTGCTCTGGATCAAACTTTCAGCAAATTAGGTGCAAAAGTTCACTTCCAAGTCAGCTGCCTGTACCTGTACTATGAAGGAGTGCAGACCATGACAGGCGCCGTCGGGGGTGTAGAGCCGGGCAAACACCACCGCGTGTGTAGCCGTCTTCCCCAGGTTACCCACCCAGAACTTGGCCGCTTCAAAGTCCGGAGAATTGATCACAAACTCCTGGAACCGTGCGACAGATGAGTATGGTTGTAATTAAAATATGATATATTCCATACAGAATAAAAGGCTTCTCTGTGAGTTTCCAATGGTCTAATGGTAATGCCTCTGACTTCTCCCCGGTGGAGAACAGGAATAAGTCCCCACTCCAACCCTTCATCCTGTCTTCTTCGCTAGTTCATCTGTTACGAATTTACTCTGACACATTATTTGTACTGAAACTACACATTAATTAAAAATGCACAAACACAATAACAACCTTCATTTACTGGTACAACTAGTTGATTTGATAAATTCCAAAATGTTACTTGGTGCGTCAAGGCTTAACAAAAATGACTGCCACCGAAGCATAATCCAAAACACATGAAACGTCCGGTTTTAACAAGAATACCCTGAAGCTTGATTATTTCTTGTCATTTTTCAGGAATCCCAATGGGTGGACTCGTGGGAAACCTTAGCCACCAATCGGAGGCCTTGCGGTGACCTTTGTCCCACCCACCTGTGTGCTGGGATCGTACTTGGCTGTGGTCCTCATAGCTCTGGTATTGCTGCCATGACTCAGCTCAGTCAATGCAAAACATCCAAACATCTGTGGGGAAGCAAGAAGACAAATCAGGTGCGCAGCCATTGCAGATCAATTAGGGAAATAGATGCTTCAGACTTAAACAATGAAAACGTAATAAGAAATTGCAAGAGAGTTGCAATTTATGGATTTGTTCCAATATTCTAGCATGAGGCTGCACAGTTAGAAGTATTAAGAGCAAAGCAGTGAATTTGCATAGAACCCTCACAGACAATCACCTGCCACTGTACATTTTTAAACCCCATTTTGAACAAGGTTTACACAGCTTCCAATACATTTACAGCCAAAACATGATACACATATAAACGTCTGAGCATCCTGAGGACGGTTTTACCATCATGTCCTCTATATCCTGCAAAAACTGTCTGTTCCTTTGGGACCCGGTGCTGGCCACTATACCGCCAAACATCTGTAACAGAAGATGGTTGTGAATCTATTTTAAGATCCATTCAGAACGTTATGAAATCCTACAACCACTTGCGTCAATGTGCATAAGACTAACGCTCAGGTCTTAAAGTGCCATTAGATACACTTGTATGTACCCGGCCGATATGCTAACAAAAAAACGGTTTGTCATTCATGCTCAGATGGTTGTTCCACTTCTCCCAGACTCCATCCACCAAAGCTCACCCCTTTGTTAAGGAAGTACTTGGCGGACAGCGACGCGTCGTACATGCCCAGGCAATCGTTGAGCACCACCATCTTCCACGGGTTCGCCATTACGTCATCGCGTGTCAAGAAGTTGTAACGGAACAGCTGTTTACACCGCCTGAACGTGACCTCTCGCATCCTCTCCGTCGACAGGTCCTCGCCAGGCTGACGGGCGAAAACCGGGTCGTTCTCCAACGTCCGGAACACGTGTTGCTGTGGAATTGCAAGACAAAATATGGTCGAGTGCCTTGGTGGTAGACACTTCACAGAGGAACGATCGCAGAGCCAAGTCACTGGTTTCAGTTTTTCATTTCAGTCCCAGGGCCTTCTGTTTTTTATCATAGACACGAATGCATTTAATTTTTGAAATGGTGAAGTACTGCTATTAATGTTAAATGCCCATTAAAAAGCCTACCTTGAATGCTAATTCATCCTCTCCCTCAAGGAACGTAACCATGTCTTTCCAGTTAAAGGAGGCTTTCTTCCTGTATACATCCAGAGGTCCACACGGGAAGTCAGGCAGATCAGGCTTCATCTTGTCACTTTGATCGTACTTTGCCTTAGTGTTGCCGGGGAAATTGTTATACACGTCACTCTTCCCAAGAAGAATACAGAAAAACAATGGATTAAAAAGCAAACGTTACTTATCCATAATTACATGTATTAATTTCCTATTTACATCCTGCTACTTGAAATGAACAAGAACATCAGCTAGCTATTGCAGTTGGGGTTTGTGCCCTTCAAAAGTCCCTTCCAGTAAATCAGAGTATTAAGAGCAAGGGTCACAATATGACGAGACCATGCGTTACATCACGTACACTTCGTACATCAATAGAAAATATTTTTATTCTGTCACCAAATAACTGTCATTTTCATGAAATTGATGGTCACTATAATCGATCCTAGATCTTAACATGCTGGAGCAATCAATAAAAAACTTTAATAACAACTGAAACTGCTCAATGCACGCACATTCGCCGCTGGGTAGTAGTTTCACTGCTTGAAGTAGCAAAATGTTGATTTTCCTTTTATGTAGAGCGTCTGTATTTTATATAGTCGATTACATTCATTCTCTGCAAAATGATACAAAAAGATTGTGCTACCCTTACCTGTACTCTGCCCTGTTCACCGCCGCTCACTGTCAACTGAACTTGTCATGAATGACGCTTATGCAATGCGACGGATTTCGTGTGTTTTCAGTCGAAACGGTTGTTAGCAAGATTTGCGTTGCTTAGACTGCTACTTCTTTTCCCTTCCCTTATGAAAGATCAAACATTGATTTCAATAAATGTGTGTTATTATTTTCTGTATCGTATGAGGGCAAATACATATATTTCATTTATTACGTTATTTTCTTGAAACCGGAAGTCCGGAAAGGGATCAAAGTTAGCTGGGGGGTGGGTGACGATTGCTTTACTACACGTATTTCTGACTACACCTGTCTGCTTCATTGAATGAGGTTTTGCAAAAAAGTGGCATCTGTTTTGGTCCCAAATATAACTTAAAACACGGCGCACAAGTTGAACTGTATATAAGAAAATATTTTTCACAGAACTGCAGTTTAACGGTGAGTGCGGAGTAGTATTTTACTTGACACAAATACAATAGGCCGACCGGCTGTATTTTGTTTGTATGGGTTGCTAGCGCGTTAGCGAATGTTAGCTTGCGACGTAGCTAACTAGTTTAGCTACATATTTAAAGCCTTGCTAGGGGTCAGCCAAAACGTTTTTTACCTTATTGTTAAGCCATTACGTATACAATATTCACTCAGTGCAATATTTCAAGTTGTATAGTAAAAAAGCACTGGTTTATCATATTTAACCATTTCTTCGCTAGTTCATCTTTTTAACGTTAGCCGATGATGGCTAACTGCACACGCCAGTGATCAGCTGCTTAGCTAGTTAGCCACCTTGCCAACGTTTGTTATCGTATTCAACGAATAACATTGATTAAAAAAAAGGGTGGTATACTTACACTCAAGGGTTGTATAAAACACGACTAGTTAGCGCAGTCACTTGCCTTTTTTTCCAGTCATCCCGAATAAAGGTTTATAGTTAGTTTATAGTTAGTCTAAATATTACTAGTAGTAGCCTAATTACTGCCGTTTTCTTTATACCTGCGACCGTTGCTTTTCAGCTGTAGCAACGCAATGAAGAGCGAACTAATAAGTCACACAAACAAACGTATTATTCCAATTTACGTTTTTATATTAAATGTCTGCTGTGCCTGTCGTTGATGTGCTTATAATGATAGTGGTTTACTAACTGAAAAAAATCCCTTCCCTTATCCCATCCCCAGGCAACGAGCTGGCGCAGGTTGTGGGGTGCCGGTGGACCATGAGGGATAGCGGTAGCAGCCTAGCACAGAACCGCTGGCAGGGGGAGCTGGGCCTCGCCGTGGGTCCGGAAGACACTGGCGGTGTCGGGATCTCTGGTGGTCACCTGGGGATGGACTCCGCCTCTACCCACCAGATGCCCAGCCCTATGCACCTTAAACTGGGCCAGAAGGAAAGGGCGGCCTGGGAGGCCGAGTACATGGAGGAAATGGAACGGGAAGGGATAGAGGACGAGAGGAAGGGGGAAAACGATGAGGAAGAAGAGGAGGTTGATTTTGAAGCAGAGGGTTGGGACGAGGAGGAAGACGAAGAGGCAGAGGTCGAATGGGAGGTCCCACACACGGTTCCCACTGCATCCTCACAAGAGCAGAATCATCACCTGCTGCAAGCATCGCTGGATGACGACGGCCCGGACCACAGCCTGGCCAAACATGAAGCCGGGGACTTTACTAGCATCCCTGTCCAGTCCCGGCTCAATGGGCTCCGGCAGCGCAGGCTAAAGCGCTGGCGAAAGCTCCGCTCCCATGCCGGCCTGCGTTTCCGCCTCACTCAGCATTGGAAGACCTGGCGTCAGCGGGCCCTGTGGGTAGGCACCCTGGGGCATCGGAGGGCGAGGAGGTGGCGCCAATACAGCCTTTACGTCAACCGGCAGAGGAAGGGGTCAGACCCAGACCTAAACAGCAGCCCGCCATCAGACAACGAGCGGTTGAACGGGTCAGAAAGAGGTGAGACGCCAGCGTGGCAAAAGACCGACAACCCGGCTGTGTTCCATTTCTTTGTTAAGAACAGAATAGGCATTTGAACAGGAGTTTACCGATTATCTTTGGGTTTACCATACGTCTGTTGTTCAACATATTTGACGAGGCAAGATGTACGACAACTATGATGTTATGAAACGTGTTCAACCTTTGTTATCCCTGCAGGCAACTGGCTGAACGGTTACTCTGGAGAATACCCGTCAGGTCACACGGGAGGTGTGGGGGATAAAGGCAAGCGGGAGCTAGAAGCCTCCTCCTACTTCAACATCCGAGAGAAAACTGTGGAGGTCGCCCTAACTGAGGAACACATAAGCTGTGTGCATGGTAAACTAGGCAACCATATTCTTCTGGAAAATGTGTTTCTTGATTAAATTATGCCATTTATTGCAGTAAGTTTAAAGTCTTTGCTCTGGTCTCTAAGCAGATGCTTTTATCCAGAGCACCAGAACAAGAGCAATTAGTTAGAAATATTGTTGCTCAATTGCTAAACATGGGGCTCTCTGCCGCCACAAAAGTTATGCATGTATTAGTAACGAATAACCTGTGATTATTGGATATGGATAAAATAAGCTTGGTTTTAATGGATTCAGCTAAGTGACATTGAGTGACATTTTATTGACAAATGAGTGTTGCATCCCCTCTAATAGTCATGCCAGTACTCCGTTTGACAAAGTTTTTCCCTGAAAAATGTCTCAATCCTTCACCATCTGGTGTGATTCTATATTGCTTGGCCAAAACCCTCTATTATTTCCTCGTCATTTCAGGGATCTTAGATGAGTCCCTGCAGAAGTACGGCAGTCTGATCCCTATCAATGCTGATGACGTGGTGGAAAAACTGCAAGGCATCTTTAACGACAATTTTTCACAGCCTCACAGGTTTGTCTGAAACACGTACTACAATTTAAGCCTGTGGGAAATTTACTATGGAATATGTCTTGCTTTGAAGTATGCTACATTTTGATATTTTTTACTTAATCTTTGTGTTTCCTTAGCAAACTCTTTAAGACAGCGGTGTCAAACTCATTCCGGGGAGGCCTATTTTAATTTCAATTTGTGATTTAGACCTAAACAAACAAGTGAGGGGGAGCTTCTCACCAGTGAATGAATCAAGTACAAGAGCGAAATCCAGCAGGTACTGTCCTCCATGGGAATAGTTTGACTCCTGTGCTAAAGGGGAAAGCGATAGGTTTGTCCCTTACCTTCTCACCTAATAGGAGATTGTTTCGTATTTTAAAAACTTAATTCTGTATGTAATGCTGTGAATATTTGAGTTGCCGTGCTCGCGACATATTTTGACATGCAAATGTATTTAATTCATCGAGTATTTCGGTATTTGATTTGGTCATTTTTAGATGCACCTTTAGCTGCTGTCACCGTTCTTTGGTATGTCTCTACCAGCTTTGGACAACTGGAGTTGGGCAGTTGTGCCTTGTAGGTCTTTTCAAGTTCTGTTAGATTGGATGGGGATTTTGCTGGGCCTCTTGAGGACATTCACGGATTTGCCACTCTGTCGCAAAGGCTTTGTTGATGGAGCACTGCAGAGATGCTTTTCCTTCTGGCAGGTTCTACCGTATCTACAGAGAACCTCTGAAGCTCTGTTAGTGGCCATTGGGTTCTTCGTCACCTTCATAATCAAGACCCTCTTTGACTGGTTATTTAGTTTGGGCGGACAGCTAGCTCGTGGACGTGTCTTGATGTTTCTTAACTTCCATTTAACAATGGTGGAACCAACTGTGCTTCTAGGAGTTTGGATATTGTTTAGCATTTTTATATTGCCTGTAACGCGTCCATGCCCCAAAACATCTCTGTCAGGGCTCTATGGGAGAGTTTCTCTGACTTAATGGGTTGGATTTTGGTCTGAGATGCACTGTGAAGTTGGATCATCTGTAGACAGGTGTGACTTACTAAATCATGTCAAATGAATTGAATTTGCATAAAGGTGGGTGGCAAGTTCTAGACCCATCTCAAGGGCGAACCAAGGACACAGAATACACCTGCTCAGTTTGGAGCGTCATGGCAAAGGATCTGAAGAGCTGCCGTACAAGTCAAATGTCTGGACACGCCTATGAGTTCAAGGGTATTTCCTACATTTCTGGAAGAAGTTCCCACTAAGCAGTTGTTGCAGTGTATCGATGCTGAGGGCTGAGATGCCCATGCTGGTTGAGGTTCCCTTGAATTCTAAATAAGTCACTGACAGAGCCCACCACACACACAACATTGCTACACTTTCGTGCTTTAGATTTGGACTCCTCAGACCAAAGAACAGGTGGCCCCCCAGTCGAATGTCCGTTTCCTGTTTCCTGGCTCCAGCAAGTCGGTTCTTTTTGGTGGCCTTCAGTAGTGGTTTCTTTGCTTCAGTTTGACCATGAAGGCCTGTTTCGCGGAGTAGCGGTTCTAGCTTGTATGGCGCCCTGGGTGAACCCCTCATTCAGCGCCCCCATGTAAATACACATGTTAAACTAAATCAGATGCATTCATATCAAAAAGATATGTGTATAATACAGAATAAAATGTTTACCCTATTGCCAACCGACAATACATAAATACACCTAAATTGCACAAAGCGTCGATGGCTCCTCATCCTGACCAGTGCCTGAGGTTGCTCTGAAGTTCACATAGCAAAACTGAAACCCTGAATACATTTGTTGCACAAATAAACATTATGCACTAGGCGTTCTCCGAATAGGAACCAAACAACCTCAGTGACTAACTAATTCTAAGCATAAGTGTCACAAAGATACAAAAACCATCATATGATAGACATATGTTAAGTCTGTAGGCAGTTCTTGGATGATGAAAGTGTTGATGCCATTGAATTACACCATGTACAGTAAAGGTTTCAATCTTTATATTTCTTCCTTCAACGAGACCCCTGATGTGTGTTATAACTTTTGAGCAGTGTATTATGCCTGTAATGAACTAGGCTAGTATAACAAGCGTTTGACTTGGTGTGAAATTAGTGCAAGAACAGGCAAATTGCACATAGGACTACGTTCATGGAAACCTAACCGGAATGCTGTTTGCCTAAAATTTGAAAATACTGGAGCGTCATCCAGTGTTCCAGTTTAACACTGATGTTTGTTAGCCTATGTTGCTTGCTACGCTATTACACAAGTGACTATAATCAGCTTTCTGTCCAACTTGCTTACAAAACATTGGATATATTTTAAGTTTTATCATGATTATGTTTGTAGCTTGCAGCAAAACAATTACAACCTAACTAGCACTTAATTGACTTTGAGGTGACACTATAAAGTTAGGTGACATTATAAAGTGAGGTGACACTAGGTGACATTATAAAGGTTGTCTCTGATTGTATTGGCAAGGTCCTGAGCTCAGTCAGGGTACTGTTGGTACCATTTGGTCAGAAACATGACCAGTAGTCCACTGGGGGTCATTTTGTAGGGCTCTGGCAGTGCTCCTGTTCCTTCAGCGTGGCAGGCCCTTCTACGGACCTGCCCAGCTCTCCTCGTGTAATGGCCTGTCTCCTGGTATCTCCTCCATGCTGTTGAGACTGTACTAAGAGACACGGCAAACCTTCTTGCAACAGCACTTATTAATATGCCATCCTGGAGGAGCTGGACTGCATGTGCAACCTGAATGGACTACTGGTACAGTCTTATGCTACCGGTAGTGACAAATACACTAGCAAAACTAGAGAAGAATCAGTCAGGAAGGATGAGGCGAGTGCAATTGTCTGTGGCTACCACCTGCAAATCTATTTCCTTTTTGGGTGTTGTCTTGCTGTTGCCTCTTCAGTGCACCTGTTGTCTCTTTCATTTGCACTGTAACAGATGACATTGATATACAAACGCTTATGCTTTCTTACTGGACAGATAAATGTTCCGGAATTTTCATTGACTTAATGTTATACTGGATACATTTGTTCCCTTAATTTCTTTAACAATTTATATAACAATCCTATATTATTGAAGGATCAATTCTAGAAGATAGCAAACAACACATTTTGATATTGGAACTGGCTAAAGCCTGACTAATGTACTTGAGCTGCAACCACTTGTGAAATGTTTTTCTAGGTCCCGATAAGATATAGCAATTTGCGACAATTATTTTGGGGTCAGGCTGGGATGCGTACACCACTGCATATTAATCAGTGTGTGCTAACAAACACTAACACTGGGAATTGCATCGCACCTTAATAATATTAGCACAGATTGTAGGTTGTGTCTATGATATGCATTAAGATTTTCAGTTTCAGATATCATGACTGTATTCAGGGATGTTATTGTTTTATGTATCAAACAATAATGTTGTGTATGCTGTAGATGCATGATTGTGAGAGAAAATTGTTTATCATGGAAGATGAAAGAAAATGCTTGAGTTTTGGTATCTAAGTTGGTGGCAAGAAATATTAAGCAAAATACATTTAACCATCACGATATGTATGTAACTACACATTTTTACCGTTAATTCTATATATTGAAACATTCCTCATCTCGGGTCCATTTCCACCAGGAAAGCCGTGGTGCAACATCTCATCCAGTCCTACCAGAGGTCGTCTGGCACAGCCATGGTGCGCGGCTTCCGCGTGAACTACAAACGCCACGTTCTCACCATGGACGACCTCAGCACGCTGTATGGACAGAACTGGCTCAACGACCAGGTGGGACTGCATGGGGTGAAACGCTTCCAATACACGTCTTAATACGTTCTTATAACATGGCAGATTGCCATACGTTGACTGATTTGATTTCCACTTTCACATCTTGATAGTATACTGTCCTTTGATATTTAATGCATGACTTTCATCATTTTGTTTTTGTCTGTATATCTGTGAAGATCAATTCATATAAGAAATATATCCAAAGCCATAAAAGATGTTGATATTGTCTCTTCTGCAGGTCATGAACATGTATGGAGACCTTGTGATGGACTCTGTGCCAGAGAAGGTAGGACATTTTTTGTTTTAGAAAATGTCCACAATATCCTACCTGGCACAAAAAAAGAGTAAAATAAAAACGTAAAACACATTTTTTAATAAAAATTAAATCTAGAAAATATTTTCTATGTACACGAATGTCTAAGATCTGGAGATGTAGCGATTCATTGATACTCATCAATCCCCTATTTAAAGTTTGGAAGAGTGCATTGATTCAAACAGTACGAACTCCAAATCTGCGATTTTCCCTTACAAAAATGTGTCTGTCATTTGCCTATCAAACTCACCAAGTAAACCGATATAAACCGATATAGTCACCGATATAATGGTCAGATAACTGCACACAGAGCTGAGTTGCTCGTTCCGACAAGGACTAATCTCTAGACTGGTATTTATATATCTGAGTGGCCTTTGCCTCGCAGGCTGTTTCATCTGGATGGGGACTTGCTTGGTCAGTGGCACCAAATGCGCTGTACAAAACTATTTTACTACCGGAGTTGTATACGCTTTGGAGTGACTGGATTGGTGCTAATGGTTTGGAAATGCGTTAACCAAAATAAATTGTTGTGATGTTTTGTCTTTGACAAAACATAGAGGGCATTTGACAGTTTTTACTTAAGCAGACTAAAGCTGTAATTTCATTATCAAGGACAGCAACCACTTTCACTGGCTTTACTGAACTAGTCTAAAGAAAACACGTTTTATTGCTTTTTTAATAAGCATTACTTAATTTAGTTTAAAGCTCAATTTGCCTTTTAAAATGATCAACTTGCATTAGGAAGCACAACGTGCCATTAGAACCGAGGAGGGATGGTTGCTGTTAATGGGTTGCTGTACACCTATGTAAATATTCTATTAAAAATTATTTCCAGCTGCAAAAGTCATTAACAGAAGTCAACAATCAACATTAACAATGTCTACACTGTTTTACTGGACATTATATTTCTTTAATAGACAATAAATAGTGCTTATCTTTCAAAATCAAGGTAGTTTCCCCCAAACCATTGAATGATGGTGTACATATCTGAGTTGTCATGAGTTTCATCAATAGCAGATTATAATTTGGAATGGAAAATGTGTTTGAGCAACTGTTTGAACACACTGAATCGCATGGCTAATCACATTAAATGACTTTGAGGCTCACTGCAGGCCACATTTAAATGGCTGAGGCTCACTGCAGGCCACATTTAAATGGCTGAGGCTCACTGCAGGCCACATTTAAATGGCTGAGGCTCACTGCAGGCCACATTTAATTGAATTAAAGCAGTGTGTACCTACTAGCAGCATTCCTTCTTGTCTCCCAGGTTCACTTCTTCAACAGTTTCTTCTACGATAAGTTGAGGACGAAAGGCTACGATGGAGTCAAAAGATGGACAAAGAATGTAAGTAACCATTTTTACACAGTATGTGTGTATATATGAAGTATTTTGTATCCTTCTTCATTATCCAATTTCAATGTTAATGCAACGTATCGAGAACCAGTTGAAATCGGTGTTACCTTGTTGTTCAGTGAAACCTTAACCCACCTGCTCCGGTACGTTACTCTTTCCTCCCAGGTGGACATCTTCCAGAAAGATCTGCTGTTGATCCCCATCCACCTGGAGGTCCACTGGTCCCTGGTGAGCGTGGACATCCGCCGCAGAGCCATCACCTACTTCGACTCCCAGCGCACACTCAACCGGCGCTGCCCAAAGGTGAGGCCGTCCTGTTTCAAGTTCTGTTCACTTATGCTGAAATTGGAGTCCAACAGGTGGCCTGGGTTAGTTCATCCGTTCTGCCAAACGGAATGTTTGTCGTCAGTAAACAGAAAATGGGAAGAAACCGTTATACGTTTTTACAATCTATGAATCACTGTTGACAAATCGATTGCGACTAAAACATTTTGTTTTGAGTAATGAATGCTTCCTAGTTAATGGTTGTCCATGAAGGATGATTTTTTTTTATTATTTGGAGTTGCTTGTGCCGGCTCATTTGATTTTTGTGAAAGGTTTGGACTATTTTGCCTAGCTCGGAATGATATTAATGTAAGTTTATTTGGTTGTCTTTTAAATCAATTTCAATTCCCACACAGCATATTGCAAAGTACCTGCAAGCTGAGGCTGTCAAGAAAGACCAGAGAGAATTCCTTAAAGGTTGGGCAGGATTTTTCAAAATGGTGAGTTGGTTTGACTTTAATTGTAGTATGTTTTTGGCAGACAGGAAAACATGGCATCTTAAAATAATGTACATGTGGTGTTTGACGGTGGGAGTACATTGAGGGGATTTACTGTTTGTTTCTCTTAGAATGTGGGCCGCCAGAACAATGACAGTGACTGCGGAGCATTTGTTCTTCAGGTGGGTTTGGTTCCTGATAATAATCCTTGATTTCCATACTTCCGCCCTGAGCTGTAGTTCATAGCAGTGCTTGTAATACATTTGGATGAGCTGAATTTCAAATCAAGCCCTGGCTTCCACTGAAGGACTCGGATAGGTTTGTTACGATAACTTAACCATGACGTTTGATTGGCTAAGCGGGCCAGTTTTTTGCCAAGGGTCCTGATGGTAAAGCCTGGTTTTTAATCTTTCTGTGTTCTTTTCAGTACTGCAAGACTCTGGCCCTGGGTCAGCAGTTCGATTTTGGTCAGCAGGACATGCCCAAACTGAGGAGACTCATGTACAAAGAACTGTGTCACTGCAAGCTCTCGCCCTGATGCTACGCCTTCTGAAGATTTTTAGCGAGGAAGTGGCGGATTCTAACGTGGAAGCAACAGAATGGTTCATTTTCAATGAGCTGGTGAGAGAAAGGAGAAAAACAAAAAATAAGAACTTTTCGAAGGAACATTTTTTTTTTCTCTTGACGACGACAATATCCAGAGACTTTACTACTTTACTACTACAACTGTCTCCTGTGTTTCTTTCCCTCTTTGTTTTTTTTCCTCCCTGTCTCTGTCCCTTTTACCTTGTTTTCATTTCATGTTTTGTTTTTTTCTTGTCGACAGAGGCCATGTCTGAAGCCAATCCACATTGCACCCTGTTCCCTGTGTAGTACACTACTTTAACCCTGGTCTAAATTAAGTACATTATGCAGAAAATAAGGTGCAATTTGGGACGTAAATCAAGTACTAAAACAAAGTGAATGGTAAAAAATAAATGACTTGACACCTCGTTGACTTGACCACCCAAACAAAGGTTGGAGTGGATAAAAGTTATTTTTCACTTTATGTTCTTGCTTTTTCTTCTCTGTCAGTAAAAGTGTTGCTAAGCTTACTGTTGGTGTTTTTGGAGGGCAGTAATTATGTTTCATATTTTTATTAAAATAAAAATATCTTACCAAGTCATGTTGTAGTCACGTTGGTTGGACCACATCAACTAAAAATGTGTATTCCAAATTCCACTATGCCCTGGTTAAAAGTGCACTATATAGGCAATAGGTTACTATTCGGTGCTCGTCTTGTATTATTTTTTACATCTTTTCTTTTTGTAACTAAAATACACATTGTTGATAGGTGTCATGTGCTTTTTTTTTGCAGAACTACGATGCAACATAATTGACTGTTTTATATATTTTAAAACGCATTCATGGTTTATCAGAATAAACAAGTACATGGCAAGGACCAGATGAATGAAATGTTTTAATATCTGTCATACTCCTGTTGTTAAAAACGTTTTATCTAGCTGTTGTAAGTGGAAAGGAAAGGAGGTAAAATAGGTTTTCGATGAGTTTATTTTGCCTAGCTGCGACGGCATCTGTTAAATATGAATTCTGTCTTGTATTTCTGTCTGTCAGCCAGACCAGTAGGAAGTGAACTCAAATTCAACTCTTGGTACGGTGGTTAATATTTCTGCCGTATTTCCTTTTTAGTCACAGGTCACACAATCAAGAATATATGTGTTTGTCATGTAGTGAGGAGCTATATCTAGAAACATAACCAGACACAAAGTCACCATAAGGATTAGATAGTAGTTGTACAGAATATATTCAGGTATAATATGCTAACTGGATTTGTCACTTAATGAACACATACAATACAGTATATTTAAGCCTGGAGATGAGCAAAGGTTAGCGTAAAATATTGTGCAGCCATTGAGTTCTCAGGTAGGTGATGGCTTGATGTCATGTAAGCATTGTCTTGTTAGTTAATGGAACAGATGGCCAGTTGCTGACGGCCACAGAACTGGGAAAGGAAATTATTTTGGGCATGAACAGCCATGACCAAACGTTTTGAGATTGACACACGTATTGGTTTACACAAAGTTTGCTGATATCATAATATCTATCTGTCCCTGATGTTGTGGCCCCTTCTCGACACCAGGCCGCCCTCCAAAAGTCTTCGCCTCACTGTGTGTGCAGATGCCTGCTGCCATTCTTGAGCAAGCTCTGCACTGGTGGTGCCCCGATCCCGCAGCTGAATCAACTTTAGGAGACGATCCTGGCACTTGCTGGACTTTCTTGGGCCGCCCTAAAGCCTTCTTCACAACAATTGAACCTCTCTTGTTGAAGTTCTTGATGATCCGATAATTGGTAGATTTAGGTGCAATCTTGCTAGCAGCAATATCTTTGCCTGTGAAACCCTTTTTGTGCGAAATGATGACTGCACGTGTTTTCTTGCAGGTAACCATGGTTAACAGAGGAAGAACAATTATTTCAAGCCCCACCCTCCTTTTAAAGCTTTCAGTATGTTATTCTAACTCAATCAGCATGACAGAGTGATCTCTAGCCTTGTCCTTGTGAACAGTCTCATCTGTGTTAACGAAAGGATCACTGACATGATGTCAGCTGGTCTTTTTGTGGGAGGGCTGAAATGCAGTGGAAATACTTTTTGGGGGATTAAGTGCATTTTCATGGCAGAGGGATTTTGCAATTAATTGTAATTCATCTGATCACTTTTAATGACATTCTCGAGTATATGCAAATTGCCATCATAAAAACTAAGGCAGAACATTCTCAAATCTTTTGGCTGCGGCTGTACATGTATTGCCCACCTGCTGGAGGACTGTCTCTGGAACCGTGGGAATTATTTACAACCTAAATGAAGAGCAGGTGGTGGCTGATAATTCTTGTTTTGGGGTGTTCGAAGCATTTCTGTTTCCTGCAGATGGAGAACCAAATAAGACTGTGAGGATGAACTTTATGATGGACGCATAAAGCCATGTTTGGGTTGATTGAGATTTCTTTGGGGCTTCCACCAGATACATCAGTCGGTGTGCCTTGTTGCTGATCGCTGTGTTTTCCTACTTGAAGTTTTGAAATATGGTGGTCCTTAGCAACTGAATTAAGTCTGCTATCACTATAACTATCATTAACTTTTTCTATTTTAGTCATTTAGCTGATGGTTTTCAGCATGAAAACAGTTAATGCGGACCAACATCACAACTCTAGTAGTAAGTACATTCTACTCAATTAGTTATCTGCATTATCTGCAGTGTTGGAAAGAAAAGGATAAACATGGACTCATCACCATAAAGGTTGAGACAAACCAGATTGGGGAAATCTGCTAAATGAACTAGGTAGGCAGATTCATTGTTGGATGTGCAGTCCTCAGTGTAGGTAAAGAAGGCATGGGAGCGTACATGCATTCAGTGTTGAGGGATAAACATTTTCAATTTTGTTGACTGGTCTTTATGTGTTGTGTCTGACAGAAAGACAACTATCCACTGACTGACGAAACTGGAAACACAGCTTGTAGAGCTTGTCTTTGTAGGGCTTCTGGTGTGATGGTGCTGAGCGCAGAGCTGATGTCAACAAGACGTATTCTTGTGTGTGTCTTAGTGTTGTTGGAGGATGTGGTTGGGGGCCATCAGAGATAGGGTGGTACACTTTTGGCTCTGTTGGCAGACTTCAGGACATAAAGTAAACATATTTGGTACAATTTACTTGGCTTTCTTAAAACACAAATCTTGGGTCGGTTTTGCATACACAGATTAAGCCTAGTCTAGGACATAATTAACAAGTTTAGTGGAGTTTTCTATTGAACTGGATTTTTTTGTCCTAGATTATCCAAGCAGATAGAAACCGGGGCCCATAGTATATTACTTAGCATGCTTGCAACGCTAACCAATCAAGCCAATGCTAGTTAACAAACTAGCCAAATAACCTAGCATACTAATATAATTTAAGCATTTTCTTTCTTGAAGAAAAAAATGTTCTTCAAGTATCCTTTACATTTAAATTCACTAAGCAAAATGTCATATGAATAACCTTACCAGCTGCTAAAAAAATCTATCCCAATAGGTTCTTTAAAGAGTTCTATTTTTTTTTATACTTTCAATGTGAAGCACAACGTAAAGAACCCTCTTAGAATTGTTTATATTTAGAGTGTAGCAATGGTGAAAAAATAGTTTTAACAAATAAATACTATTTGATGTGCCAACTATATTTACTACTACTAAAAAGAAGAGGTCCTTGAATCATCCATATTTTCAAACAGTAAGTTCTTCACAAATCAAAATGTCAAAACGTAAAGTATTTTAAGTTGGAATTTATACTTGCTAATCAAAGATCCATACGACCAACATTCAGATCCATGTGAACCACACTCTAAAACCTAAAGGAGCCTAGGCATATATCTTTTCAGAGGCTAAGGATTCCTGGCAATGGCCCTGAGTGTAACCATTATGTGCCTTACACACTTTTATATACCCTCTGTTGTTTGATAGGTTAGGTAAAGCTGTCCACTAATGCCAGATATTTCAATAATTGTGGTTTTACATTGTCACTACTTAACTATCTATCATACATCTGTAGTCATGTGTGTCTTTAATCTAAGTATGTTCTTTAGAAATATACTAATTCCAGAATTCTCGCGAGATAATTCGAGAAGATGCGAATTTGCGCGGATCATCAGACTAGGAGGAGCCGCTCCCTAATTATTACATTAATTTGCGATCAGTCGTGACGTAAAAGATTGGCTATGGCATGCATGTTGAGTACATGAAATGTTTTAGTATCGAATTTTAAAATCTCATTCTAGAATGGCGAAGGTTTTCAGAACCGGTAACGCTGATCTAAGATGGGTATTTTAATGGTTCGTAAGAATCAGCCAATGAAAACCAACCTAATGTCTGCTTTAACCCAATAGCTACATACAGGGGGTGGGCTATCTTCTACATTTCGCATATTCGAGTGCAAATAGAAGCGAATATACTGTTTATGTTAGCCAATAATATCTCATAATGGGTGGAACCAACGTCGATTGACAGGATGCTGCATCAATGAGATCCCTAGTTTGCTTATTACGTTGCCGTATATATAAGGTTTCTGCCACATTTTCTTCCTTTGTGATAATGTCGGCGGAATATGAAGATAGGTAAGGAACGCACGTTACGGGAAATGAGTTGCGCAATATGTATGCACTTTTAAATGTCAATTGAGGAGTTAAACTTGGTTAAAGAATTGTATTTTACCATGTATTTCATTTTTAAACAAGTATTTTTTGTTTGTTTTATTAGTTCGATAGTTGACTAGCTTTTATGCTAACAGTGGGTAGGTAGCTATTCATAACCCGTTTAAAGATCTCCTTGCACGTGTTTTTTAATTCTTTTACCGCTTAAACGTCGATCATCTTTGTCTATTTAAGGGTATGCAACTATATTTAGGTAATCACGTGTTGGCTTAATTTTTAATAAGGGTTCTAGTTCGGAAGTTTAGTAATGCGTTAGCTTAAATTGCTAATCTATGTAGTAAAGCAATGCCGGCTTCTCGACAAGCACGTGAGTGACGAATTCTGACCTGCGGCTAGGCTAACGTTAGGCCTTACTGAAATGTGGCTGTTTTAAAAATTACTATTGATACCCCCGCTTTTAAACAAATGACACACTAGACCGATATATAAACGGTGGATGGCCTGTGTGGAACACTACAACTGGATTACAAGTATGTGGTGTGGAAGTGTCAAGCACATGGTCGTAGACTGTTAACGGGACCGGCGAAACAATGGCGGGCCTTGCGGTAGTTTGTGGATTTGATAGATTTCCCGCTGTTTGTTAAAACTCGAGCCGTAATCGGCCCATAGACGGATACTTTAAAAAAATATATTTACAAAGTTAAATGTGGTAACGTCGGAAGTCAACCAGAAATTTGGAATAGGTACGACATAGTTGGGCCTAGTTGGCTGGCTAGCGGGCTAAAGCTAGTTTGACACGTATTTAATAGACATCCCTTTTACGTCACCGTTTTCGTAGTTTTATGACTTCAGTGTGAAATTAATTATTGACCTTTTATTTTTCAAATTCTACCTATATTTTAGGGCTATACGACGTATATTATTATATATTTTATCTTCAATCTTTTACGCATGCTACTACTGGGCTCACTAGGCATCGACAGCATTTAGGCCGTGGGAAACGACCATCTTGTGATGTCTGAAAAAGAAATGGCGGTGGCGACCATGGTGCTTTTTCATTCCTATCGAATATGCAGCCCGTTTTTCCTGTAGATCGTAATGTCCGTTGTCTTGTTTACTGTTAACCTAGAGTTTCCATGCTTAATATAAGCCTACTTTACTTAAACTAAACCTTTTTAGTCTTAATGACCAACTGACTCAGTTAACGTTTATCAACCATATTTTGATATATTCAAGATATTAAGTTACCTAGATTTATCACTTGTGGCGTTTGCTAATGCATTTTTCTACTTTCATTTCAGACCTCCCAGAGACAATGGCCCCGAGGGCATGGAGCCAGATGGGATCATTGAGGTGTGTATTGCTTTTCCTTCTGCCTCTGGCTGACATGTTACATTGGTTAATTGCAGTAGGTGGTGTATGGATCGCCTATTTGCAATGATACTTGTTTTAGTAATTGGATGAATATATTTTTGTTTGAGTGTAGTTTCTCAGCCTCATTGTATGCGTTTATCTGTAAAGTTTTGTATTTTTTTGGGCATCATGTATGATTTGTACTCCACTTCTGGCATATACAATTCTCCTGATGAGTGTTGACTGTTATGTATATTAAAGTATGTCCTCATTATTGTACAATCTTTTGCTAATTTGTAGGCTGAAGTAATGTATGCTGTCGTCTTGCACAAATAAAGTTGATTTTATTCTTTCAAAGGGTTCTGATGTGCAATGTCTGCCTTATCCCTACAGAGCAACTGGAATGAGATCGTGGACAGTTTTGATGAGATGAACTTGGGGGAGAAACTGCTCAGGGGAATCTACGCCTATGGTTTTGAAAAACCTTCTGCCATCCAGCAGAGGGCCATCCTCCCTTGTATCAAGGGTGAGTACTGTGCCAATGCATTCTAAGGCTTGCCTAGTTTGTGGGGTCACTCAATGTTTCTTTGGACCATGTCCCCCTGTCATCTGGGCAAGGCGGTGTCTTCAAATGGCACTGATTCTTATATCTGGCAGGGGTAGATTAATCAAGTCCATGTTCATCCCAGTCAGCTCTGTTCAGTGAGGAAAAGGCTGGTTCATGCTATGGGCACAGATGAAACATGCCAGTGTTGCATTTTTACTTGTGGGTTGGAGTACTAGAGTTTCTGCCTGTTAAGGACCTGTTTTGTTAAACATTGTTGACCATCTATCAAAGTGATTGACTAACTCAGCTTCCACATGCAGTCCCAATTTTCTTGCAACTGATGTTAATACTTCTTGCCTGCCTCCAGGTTACGATGTGATTGCACAGGCTCAGTCTGGTACTGGGAAGACTGCCACCTTCGCCATCTCCATCCTGCAGCAGATTGACATTGAGTTGAAGGGCACCCAGGCCCTGGTCCTGGCCCCCACCAGAGAGCTGGCTCAGCAGGTAGCTACAGGGCTTGGATGTACACGTCCTGTCTGGTTACTTGACACAAGTGAGCTTATTTGGGATATGTGCTAAACCGGTACGGTTTTTGCATTTGGGGGGTTCATAGTGTGTTGTTTCAGACTGGATGGCCGCAGTCTTCCCAGATTGAACCAAACCCGTATTCAGGACACTATCTGTCGCCATTGTGTTCACTGATTAGTTTGTTAGTTACAAGTAGGTAACTGACAGTCTTTGAACAGTCGGCCGCTGTCCTTTTAATGATGAAGAGGGATGTCGTGTCGCTAAGATTGTCCTGTAATGGTTGTTAACATACACCACCCCTGTCAACTGGGCAAGGCGGTGTCTTCTAATGGCACTGATTCTTATATCTGGCAGGGGTAGATGAATCAAGTCCATGTTCATCCCAGTCAACTCGGTTCAGTGAGGATTAGGCTGGTTCATGCTATGGGCACAGATCTTTAAAATCTCACTAGTATACATGGCCAAATTTTTCTTTTCTTTTTTTCTCCCCTTTTTTTAACTCAAGTTAAACTTAATCTAATGTTGCCCTATTTTTTAGTCGAGTCCACTATTCTTTCTCTCCTTCCCGTCACCCTGTTCATGCATAAACCGGTTCCCTTTAATTTAATGTAAATTTCTGTTTGCCCCGATAGATCCAGAAGGTAATCTTGGCCCTCGGCGACTACATGGGAGCCTCCTGCCACGCCTGTATTGGTGGGACCAACGTCCGTAACGAGGTCACCAAGCTCCAGGCTGAGGCGCCCCACATAGTGGTGGGGACACCCGGGCGTGTTTTTGACATGTTGAACCGCAAATATCTAGGTAGGTAAAGGCTTGTTTGAGCTGTGGCGAAATCCACCTAGTTAATTCAATGCTTTGGGTTTTGGAAGTATGTCTTTAAAGTGGGGTTTTAATGGCTGAGAAAGCTTCTCCGTCTTAGTCGAGCTACTTAAAAGAATTTACGTTTCTAGGGGCACTTTGATTCGGTTCTTATGAAATATTCCTCCTCCATCAGCCTCCAAGAATATCAAGATGTTTGTGCTTGACGAGGCTGACGAGATGTTGAGCCGAGGGTTCAAGGACCAGATTTATGAGATCTTCCAGAAGCTTCCCACCAGCACACAGGTACGTGATGTTGTGCCCACACCGTCAGACATTCCCAAGAAAAGTTGTTAAACAGGTTTTGACATTGGCTTTTTGTTAATGTTATTTCTTAAGGCAGTATTTAAATTGAACAGGATTTGTTTCAGTTGTTTTTTGGTTGGGCCTGTAGTTGTGGGGACTTCGTGCTAAACTGCCCCTCTGGGGCCAGAGATTACTCTCCTTCCAGCTACTGTGCTGGTCAGGGTTGAAGGTCTTTGGTAGAGAATCTATCTGCTCTCCACAGTGAATGGGCTTTCTGTCCCTTCTCACTATCTAAAAGCAGTTGACAATTTCACACCCGCCCTGGCATCTCCAGATGGCGGTGTCTGGTCACACCCCCTGTAAGCTCCCCTGTGGTGAATGTTTGGCCCCGCATCAACACCGCTATTAACTTGCTGTATGTGCCCAGTACATGGTCTCCTACATAGTCTCACGGGAGTGACACCTACTTCAGTTCCTGAATCCTCTGCCTGCCTCCAGGTGGTGCTGCTGTCTGCCACCATGCCCCAGGATGTGCTGGAGGTCACCAAGAAGTTCATGCGTGAACCCATCCGCATCCTGGTCAAGAAGGAGGAGCTGACCCTGGAGGGCATTCGTCAGTTCTACATCAACGTGGAGAAAGAGGTGAGGCCAGCCTTCAAGTGCACGTGCCTCGTGGCCCAGAGCAGGTAATGCCTTTGGGAGCGTCTGTCGTGTGTACGGTCATTTAGTTGGCTCGCCTCTTAACTTCCCTGTAATGATGTGACTTGTTTGTCTTTGAACCATAAGTACAAACACTCCCATGTTTGCTGGTCGGAGTGGGTTGTTTTATGATGAAACTCATGCGTGTCAACTGATCCTAGACCACCCATGGGGTCCTGGTGTCTGGGTGGCGTTCTGCCATCTAGTGTTTACTGGGGCCTCTGGGCTCTGGGGGCATGATCTGACTGTCGAGCTGAAAACAAACCCCTCTATTGAGAACCAATGCCCACCACTTCCTTGAGGGCCCCTTTAAGACAGTAGGACTGACCTGTAATGGACAAACTGGATCGGAGACGGTTTAGGGAGAAGAGACGGTTTAGGGAGATGTCACTAATTCCAACATTGCTTAGCCTTTTTCAATGTAAATAAACTACTACTGTTGTGCCGGAATGAGTCCTTATTCAATTACCCGTCTCCCCTTTTAGGAGTGGAAACTGGACACCCTGTGTGACCTGTACGAGACCCTGACCATCACCCAGGCTGTCATCTTCATCAACACCCGGAGGAAGGTAGACTGGCTCACTGAGAAGATGCACGCCAGGGACTTTACTGTCTCTGCTCTGGTGAGATGTCAATGCATTTAACCCACATGCTGTCTATAGCCAGGTTCCCATGGATGTATTGGAAGTTAAGGTCAGGAAATGTAGATGTCTCTCCCCTGTCAACTGGGCAAGGCTGTGTCTCCTAATGGCACTGATTCTTATATCTGGCAGGGGTAGATGAATCAAGTCCATGTTCATCCCAGTCAACTCTGTTCAGTGAGGAATAGGCTGGTTCATGCTATGGGCACAAGTTCAATACTTGAATTGTAAAGGTTGTGAAGTGTTAAACTCAATAACAAAAATGTGTTTGGCAATAAACTGTTTCAGTTTCTATCAGCCTTTGTAGCCTTTTCTGTTAATCAGGTTATTAGTTTCAGTTTTAATAGTCCATAACAAGCGTAACCGGCTGAGTAAACCTGCAAGTGTTTAGTTTGGTGTTCAAAGCCTTCTCCAGAAACTGTAGACTATTCACCCTCAAAGTTAAATTTGTATGTAATTCTTGTGATTGACCTTTTGTTTGGTTGTCCCGCAGCATGGGGACATGGACCAGAAGGAGAGGGACCTGATCATGAGGGAGTTCCGGTCTGGCTCAAGTAGAGTCCTCATCACCACTGACCTGCTGGTAGGAGACGATTTGACATCCTATTATGGGGCCAGAGATTACTCTCCTTCCAGCTACTGTGCTGGTCAGGGTTGAAGGTCTTTGGTAGAGAATCTATCTGCTCTCCACAGTGAATGGGCTTTCTGTCCCTTCTCACTATCTAAAAGCAGTTGACAATATTTCTGACGGCTCTAGTGGCACCAGAACAGGCCTCAACTTTGGCCCTGGAGGTATTGCACCATAGTGCTAATTTTTGCTTCCTCTGTAGCCTCTCCCTTGAAAGGTCTGATCTTGGATTGCTTAGTTCACAGTACAGTTTACTTCAAACCTTTGGCCCTTTAACCTTAATTTTGTTCAATAAATCTGACTGTTATATGCTTTTGGCATGACTGTCTTGCATTAAGTGCCTCTTAAGGCCCTTGAATTTGTTACCAGCCACCGCTCAACATTCAACCCCTGGGAGTGTAGTTGTTTGGGAGGCTGTGCTGCACCGTTATATCACCACTCTGCTGTCCTCAGTGGATCCCAGATGAGCCCCTCTGCCAACGGGGGCTGGGCAGCATTGGTACCTGTAAGCCTCCGGGCCAGAGCCTTTAAGTAGAATACAAGTCAAAACAAAACGTTGTTAAATATGCACAAAGCCAAATGCAGTACCACCTGGCTGTAAGTCAACGGGGCCTGGGTGTACTACATCAAAACGTGTCTAAGTATAGGTTTGTGCCTTGCCTTAACATTGTGCGAAGTGGAGACAGGGCCTGCCTCCTGTAGAGGACAGGATGAGTCATCAATGCTTTGTGAGATGGCTGCTCATTTGCATAGTTCAAAGTTTCTGCAGTTTACGGTTTAATATACATGTGAAATGGCTAGTCCTCTTGGAAGATAATCGTGACAGTCCTTAACTTAGGGCCCTAAACTCATGTGTTTTACTTGTGGACAAGGGTTGTACATTTAAAATGTCTTGGTCTGTATTTAATGTCATTCCAAAAAAGCATTTTAATGTTTCAGTTAGTTGGGCAGTGTTACAATTTGCTATTGTTACATTCAAACTGTCCTTTACTTCATGATCCGTGTTCTAACTGCGTCCATATCTTGTCCCAAAGGCCAGAGGCATTGATGTCCAGCAGGTGTCCCTGGTCATCAACTATGACCTCCCCACCAACAGGGAGAACTACATTCACAGGTAAAACTGGAACTACTGTATGCCGCGTTAGAATGGGGGTGAAAACATTACTGCATGTGTTTTTTTTACATGCTCAGCTGTATAATGATGAAATCCATGCGTGTCAACTGAATCTGGAACATCCTGAGTTCTAGTTCCGCCAGTCTGCGTTCTGTGGGCTGATGTGTTCTAGAACCCCAGGGCTCCGGAACTCATGATCAGATTTCACAATGGCTGAATACAGCATTATCTACTTGCACAATGGTCTTTTTACAATAATCCATAGGTTGCAGTTCATTCAGTGTAAACATCGGTTGGCAGGAACGTTAGGGTTATCTGACAACTTCTACTCCTGATGGCTTGGATTTGAGTAGCTTAATTATTGGTTAATAAGATGAGCATGTTTTTTCAACTAAATGTAATGCCCTAACTTCTCCTCTGCTCTTTCAGGATTGG